>JANHFL010001597.1:142577-164421 GCA_032468155.1 Oxyrhabdium leporinum | reverse complement strand
CCTTCCTTTCTGTCTTTCTTTCTTTTTCTTTCTGTCTCTCTCTCTCTCTCTCTCTCTTTCTCTCTCTCTCTCTCTCTCCCTCCCTCTCTTTCTCTCTCTTCCATGTGGTCATCCACGCAGAACCACCATGCTTAGTGGTTCTGCTTCACCATTAAACCATCCTTCCAAGCAGCCTCCATGTTTCCAGTGTCTGTCTTCCCACTTGGAACTGAACCCAGATGACATTTCTTCCAGCAGTTGGAAGGAAAATTTTAGAATTTTCTAGAAGAGTGATAGTAATATGGTGAACGGTAGAACTGAGAAAAAATGTTTAAATGTGAATGTTGCAGAGAAAATAATGAAAAATCAAGTCATAAACACTATCAGAATGTTGAAAAATAACAACATTTATGCCGGTGTAGACTGCATAAATGGAGAAACATTAAAAGCATGTGGTTTGCTTATGAAATTGACTGTGTGAATCATTTAGTAGGTGTGAAGGCTGCATTTGTGTCTGCTCTTAGAAGAATGACATCATTGTAATTCTAATAAAATGAAGCATAGCAAAATGTTTGGCAGGATTTATTTGAAAAGATACAAGAAGTAACAATAAGGAAACTATGGGAAGTTCAGGGGTACTTTATAATAGGAAGTTAGTTTATAGACCATTTGTTTATTTTTCAGTGGATTGTTAAGTAGTATATTGGATGTGAGAAAGGATGTGGATTTTGCATTTGATTGAAATAAATAGCCTTGAATTATGGAGTGGTCTGTGCAAACATAGAGTTGAAAGTTGATTGCTCAATGCCATAAGAGGGGAATATGGAAAGCATATAGGAAAATAGATCGATTGATTTGTAAATAGTTCAATATTAAAAGGAATAACAAGGATGCATGCAGTCCCAAAGGTTTCATCTTTGGTCATTGGAATTAAACAAATAATGTGATATTAAAACATCAAAAATGGATCTAAATTAATTATTCATATAAAATTAAGATAAAGTTACCTCTTCAAGCCAAACTCTACCTTTGATTTATTAAATGAGGATATCCATGTAATTTTCCTGACAATAATATGGAAGTAGTTTGTCACTACTTTCTTCTGAAGTATTATTTCAGCTTCCCTGTCTGATCTACAACCTTGGGAAATTTGGCTAGTACCCCATCCAAATATAAACTAGATTTAACATTGTTAAATTCTGTTGAAGACTGTCAGTTAACATTAGCAATGCACTGTTACATACTCATTGCTTTTCAGAGAAGGTTTTAAATATTTGTTATTCTTTGTTCAAAGCAAAATGAAATAAAATAGGGCAAATGTATGACAGATACGGTAGATTATATTGGCTGAAGAAGTCAGGACAAAATACAAGTCCCAATCAACTGGGCAAAATAAATATACGTAGACTTTGTTTTTATCATTTTGTTTTGTGTTACACACTGAGAAAACTTGATAGAAATTATTTTGAAATTATCTTTTAAAGTAATAATTAACTTCAGGAAGTGAACTGCACAGTATAAAGTAATGAGCCCTTATGTGAGAAAATGAAACAAAACTCCATGCCTGCTTCATTTTAAAAACATAGGAATTTGCAATGAAATATGTTGCTATTCTACTTTCCAAGTGCCATCTTAAAAGCATCCTAAAATAGTAAATATGAAAGGGTGATGAGGGTTGTTTTTTTTAAATGACTTTGGCATGCGAATTTGAAGCGCCCTCAGGCATTTTATCTTTCAGAGGAAAATTTATGAAAATACAAGTTTAGAAAGCACTAAATGTTTGAACCTAGTTATTTCTTTTTCAGCCTAAATTGCTAGCAAAGAATAGTCTTTGCCTTTTTCTTTCCTGAAATGCATACTGCAATATTTGCTGTGAAATGATGAGAACTTTACAATAGGGCACTCCCACAAAGATCTATGTCACCACCAGTGATATGTTCAGTGTGAAAGGATACACAAGAAAATGTGTGTGCCTTTCATGCAAGTCAGAGAGAGAGAGAGAGAGAGAGAGAGAGAGAGAGAGAGAGAGAGAGAGAGAGAGAGAGAGAGAGAGAGAGAGAGAGATTCAGTGTGCTTCAATTTATTGTTTACAATTTCCAAAGCCTTTTTAAGGCATTTTTATCGCTAGCCTTGATATAGAAAGCATGGAGAGAATTACTTCAGAGACCACCTTCATCCAAAACTGAACTAAATCCACATGGAATCCCTCCACATATATATGTGTGTCTCTGTGTGTACATGTGCATGCGGACAAATGATTTCCCTCATTTCCACTTTGACATTGCTGCCCTTTCTTATAATAGTTGTCAGAAGCTGCCAAATCACATGAACAAGTCGGGTATTCTCAAGACATTTCTGGTCTGATTGGAAATAAGGAAGTCTCACAAGAAATATTGCTTCTTGTGAACTTGCAAGCCCTCATAATTTCTGCAGACTGACTTATGCAAGTGATGAGATATAAAAGACTTTCCTCCCACAGGCCCAAGGTACAAACTATCAATACCCAAGCCTTGAAATAAAATGGAAATCAACTCATTTGTCTGAAAGTTGACACCTAGCCCTGAGACAGATAGGTGTGTATATGTGTGTATGATTAAAAAGATGAGTATTTTGAAGGGAAAAAATACCTCAAGCTATTATATAGTACCATGTTTTCCACAAGTGTACAAACCAACCTAATTTCACTTATTGGGGTCATTCTCAGAACGGTCTTGAGGTTACACAGAGTCTTTAGGCAACACATGTTCTGTTCCTTAAAATAACTTCATTTTTGCTGGTTTATTATTTTTTTTGCCCATTCTTCTGAAACATTTAGGCTAAATAAGACGCACTCTGCCTACCAATAGTCTGGTATATTACATGATCCTTGGGCCAAATACTTAATCTTATACTGTTCCTAGTGTTTGTGGTTAAGAAAATAATTAGTGCCAGCTCAAGAATATAACTTCAGCACCATTTCCCACCAATACAAACATTAATATTTTTTGAATGATTTAGAAGGAGAAACAGCATTGGTGCCTCCTAAGCTTTGGCATCTCAAGATGGTATCTACTCATCCATTTGTTTGAAATGGCATAGGGTTTTCTGCTTGAGCAGGGGTTGGATTAGAAGATCTCGAAGATCCCTTCCAACTCTATTACTGTGTTAGACTTAAACCTGGCCCTGATAATAAGACAATAATAATGATCCTACCACTGTTTGCCATACAGAAACACCACAGTTGATGCACCCATTCAAAGGTAGAAGTTCAACTATTAAGTTTCTGTGAAGCAGCAACCCCATGGAGAAAACATTCACACATATAAAATGAATACTATTTCCACATTTCATCTCAAAGGCAACTTTCCTCAAGCTTCCTTCTTTTCATTTTTGAATAATTGTATTCTGGCTGATAATTTTGCTGCATCTTTCTAGGACAAGGCTGTCAAACTCCCGGCCCATGGGCCAGATGCGTCAGAAAAAAAGTCCCAATACATCACGTGACGCCACCGTGATGACATGCATTTGATACCCCTGTTCTAGAAGATGATGTTAGTTTATTTTCTTATGTTCTCCTATTGAGGTATCAAGCTAACTTTAGGTACAGCTCAGTGGATTTCATAAATGTATTCATTTAACAATCCAGACAGTTGCTGAACACACAAAAGTTAGGATAGTTAAGAAGTTAAGAAGTAGATTTATAATTTTTGCTTTAAAACGTATTGCCCAACTGAAACTTGAAGAAAAACAAATAAAAAATACTGTGATTGAATTGGAAAATGGCAACTCCGCAAATGTACATAGATTAACTGGGGAAATGCTAAAATATGGATGTAGTTTATTTATGGAGTGGCTGCGCAATTTCTTGAATGTGTGTGTAGACTGCATTTTTTCCTGATGATTAGAAGTATGTTGTTATTGTTTTCTATGCAGAGGGAAGCAGAGCAAAAGAACTCTAGAAAAGAAAGTGAAGTCATAGGAAAGTGTTAAGGAGTAATTTGATCCATCAGCTAAAAAAAAACACCTGATAATGAATAAAATAAGGAAATGCAGTGAGGTGTAATGCCAGGTAGGAGACACACGGGCCAGATTGTTGCTCTTTACAATGTCACTTAGAAATGTGTAAATATGAGAAGGAAAAATTTACTATGTTTGTTGATTTAGAAAAAGCTTATGATATAGTAAATATTCTCAAATTATGGAATGTTTTGATGAGGCATAATTGAAAATTAGTTGCTGAATACCTGAAAGTAAACTGAATGCTTAGTAAATTGTTCAAAACCATTGCAGGGACTAAGACAAGAATGTGTATTGTCTACTTGATTGCTTAATATATATTTGGGTATGTCAGGACAAATATAAAATTGAATGAAGTGCAACCGAACTTTAAAAAGATATAATTTCAAGAATGAATGAGTGATGAATGGAATTGAATGTCAATAGAATAGAAAAACAAGCAACCTACATAAAAGAAGTATGTTGAGGTGGTTTGGTCATACAAAGAAAATGAATGAGGGTCAAATAGCAGAAAAAATATATGAAGGAAGAAGTAATTGAGAAAAAGACTGAGCGTAAGATAGAATTGATGAGATCCTGAGGATGAAAGTGACCATTTGAAAGTCTATGGATATGATGGAAATGATTTGGAAGAATGAAAAGACATTGAGAAATAACTAGACAACTATCTGTCATTAGATCATCATTTCAGAGATATTTCCTTACCTAAACAGAGAAACAGAATGACCATGAGTGAGCAAAAATTAAAATACACCGGAGCCAAGAAAATGAAGCATTATCTTCATATAGCCAGGAGGCAGGTCCATTCATACAATCAGGCCCCAGGCCTGAGCACAAAGCCAGTTTGTTCATCTTGGCTACTGATACTGTCGGTAGTAAGTCCTACTGATGTATAAAGGCAGATTGGAGTGGAGATGTTTGGGGCTTGTTTCATTTATTTTATAAACACAGATATCCAACATTTGATGTGCCAGTATGAAAAAGGTTGCTCCCTTAGAACAGAACAAGGTTATACTACCTTTTGGTGTTAAATGAAACCAAATGCTTCCTGAAGCTGACAATCAGTTACTTGTATCACTATAGAAAAATTCTGGCCCATTCTTCCATGGCAAAGAAGTTTAACCTAGTAACATTTGAGATTTTTCTAGTTGCTTGTTTCAGTAGTGACCTAACATTTCTATGAGGCTTAGATCTGGCTGTTTCAAAGCAGAGAATTCTTTATCATCTCTTGTAGACAGGCTTCTGTATTTGGGATCCTTGTCCTTCTGCATGATCCATTTGTGCTTCCACTCACAGTCAGATGGCCTGAACTGTCTGTACTACAGAGGTAATATTTTCTTTAATAAGTTATTCAAGTGCAGGGACAGCAAAGAGTCCCCAAACCATGAAGCTATCACCTGTAGTTAGTATAAGGTTCTTATTGCCAATCTTATATTATTTATATTATATTAATAATATGACTGTTCAATTTCTGCCAGACAGAGATACCCATGTAACTTGAAGAACTCTACTGTTTATAGATGTCTGGAGGGATACTCGAGGCAAATGGATGAGCAGTCATATTTTTCAAAGTGAGCTATGGCTTCTGCTTTTCTGATAACTGATGAACTTTAGCCAAGTCAAGAGACACCTGCATATCCCCAAACATTATGATTTTATGATATATATATATATCATATAATCTGTGTATTATGGGTGTGTGTGTAAGGTTTGGTGCATTTTTTATTCTTTTACTTTTGGGGATTTGTAGCATACCACTTTGCATTTTCCCCCTTTTTCTCTGTGTATTTTGCATCCTCTCTCAAAAAAGAAAAAAGAAGAAACAAAAATGTCTTGTTTCAATCTCTTGTCGTTTTACACTAAAAACAAATGCCATCAACTTACTGCATGTGTTTTTGAGTAACTAACAAAGGTGTGATTAACCATTGTTCCTCAAAGAAAGTCAAAGCTATCTCTGTCTTCTAATCTGGAGTCTCAACTGAATGCCTCTCTTGTACCAAACTGCCTTCTGTCTCCTATAAGCTCTCTCATGTGGAATGAACTGGAAGCAGGCACACCTGACCTAACATAATACCATAAATGGACCTGGAACCTTTTTACATCAATTGCTGATTTGTTTTTCTATCATTTTGAGGAGAACTGCAACTCAACCGTGGTAGAAAGATTAAAAAAAAAAAAGGTCACTGACCAGCTCTATGAATTACTGTACCTTGTCACAGGAGATTTTCTTTTCAGAACAATAGAATCAAAATAAAGCTTCCTACAACTGCACATTGGTTGGAGAGAGAGTGTGCTCCAAGGTGAGCCTATTCATATTCATAGTCAGCTGAATGTCACTTGTCCTGTTCTGCTCTCCTGTATTTTAGATCAGCCACCTGCTATTTCAACAGTTTGTACAATAGGATGGGTGAGCAATTGGAATGCTTTTCCTGGCTTGTTACTTTTAGAAGCTGGCAATCTGTGGAGCACTTAGGCAGTTTTAGATTCTGCACTTAATGTTCTTTGAAACTTCCCCTCACTTCTTTCCAAATCTAGTATGCCAGTTCTACTGGCTGAGGCACCCTTTTGAATTCTCTCTGGCACTTTTGCCCTAAAATGAGGCTGCAACATCTGGGCTGCAAAAACCTAAATGAACATTAAATAGCAGCAATATACTACAGAAATAGCTAATACTAGCTGTCATCCTAGTTTTTGCTGCCCAGATTTAATAGCCTTAATGAAATGCACTAATACTGACAGTGCACTTAAGCATTATAAAATAAAACCTAGGGCTGCTTTAACTCTTTACTGGAGCAATAGTTAGAATGCAGTATTGCAGTTTAACTCTGCTCACCAACAGGAGTTTTAGCCTGACTGGCTCAAGCTTTAACCTTCATTTTACTGATCTCGGAAGGATGGAAAGCTGAGTCAGTCTTGAACCAGTGGGAATTGAACTGCTAGCAGTTGGTGGAATTAGCCTACAATATTGCATTCTAACCACTGTGCCACCATGGCTCAGCATAAATCATCAATCATCAACATCAATAAATGGGCTGACAGGACAGTTCAAGATTGTATTTCCATCAATGCAGAACTTTTTTTTCAGAGATGGACTAAGCAAATGCACTTTATTTTTAATGCTTGTTTCTAATTTTGAGGATTTCCAGATATATGCAAAATGGTGACATCATGAAGGTTTTCAACTCACTTTTAAAGAAGCTATGTGTGGGACTATTTTGGGTACAAAGTAAAGAATGATTGCTTTTCATAGCTTCAAAGGAGTGCTTCACTTTCATGAAGATTTATGCCAAGTTTGCTTTACAAAATACTTCGCAAAGCAATTTGTCTAGCCTCTCCCCCACAAACAATGCTTTGCTTTCTGTCACTCCAAACCTATTTGGTAATTCCAGTAGATAAAAGAGCCCTGTAGACATGGAAGCACTGGATGAGAGGCTACTACCATCACCACCACCATCATCATCCCTGCTAGTTGTGAACTCTGAGTAACAACCAGTTTAATTGCACTTTATGGTATAAATTCCTGGACATCTGTTTTAAATCTCTTTGGTGGAACTTGCCAAATTGTGGGTAATAGTTACAAACAGAACTCGAGATACTTTTCAACTGTTCAAGGTAGTTCTTAATTTTAAGGGCGGCACTATCTGTTTAATCTCAAATATAAGTGTGCATACACACACACACCGTATATATTGTTGAAAACCCATCCCTCTCCTAGAAAAATGAAATATTATAGGATATACCAAAAAAAGCCAGAATATTTTTCCTAAAAGAGAAACAGAAACTCAGAAAGGAAGAAACTCAACCACCACCACCACCACCACCCCACCTTTGTTAATGGGCCATTAAGGCCTGAGCCAGTCTATTCTACATAACAAAGATTTACCTCCTTCAGCCAGAGCCATATAATTGCCCTCTACCCATCTCAGCACCTGGCACCTGGAAAGATTACATCACCCAGCAAGATTCAACCAACTACCCTTCAAAGCCCCGTGGGAGTCTGACAACCAATCAGGATACTCTTCCTGTGCCCCAGGAAGTTCAAAGCCAGAGGGGGTATAAAACTAAGGGATTCTCACTATTTCTGCCAGGACCTTAAACCATGTGGTCTTGTTGTCCACCATTAAAACCATCCTTCCAAGCAGTCTCCATGTTTCCAGTGTCTTTCTTCCCACTTGGAATTGAACCCAGAAGGATATTTTCATCCAACACCTTCACCCTATTCATGCCACTGTATTCCCTTTAGCTCATGCCTGTCAAACGGGCGTTCCATGGGCCGGATGAGTCACTTGTAAGTCACGCCCACTCCGGCTCTGCAAAGGCAAAAAAGTCGCAATATGTCACACTACGGTATCATGACACGATCAAGTTTGACACCCGTGCCTTGTCTTGTAATTGTTAGTCAAACTGTTACTGCAAAAGAAATAGCTTAAAAGAGATAGGAAAATTGCCATCTTTATCCACCTTTGCATAAAACTGTACCCCACCAGGTGTATGAAATGGGGTACTATACTTTACATATATTTCTTTAGAATCAATCTCCTTTCTGATCCAAAGCCTTATCCCTCAATAAACCCACCCTTCTTCAGACATGCATTTCATTAAAAATCCAAATATGCTGGAGATTTGTGATGCTGTCTCCAACCCTGACATTGCACAGCTTCCTTGCCTGTAAGAGTCAGGGACTGCTTGTCTGTTTGTTTAGATACATTATCACTTGTTAAAATCTTTTGCTTTGTAGGAGAAACCAATGTAAAATCAGGACACTGAAAAGCTGAAAATAGCAACTAAAACAACTCCAACTTTTTAAAAAAAAAACACAACCCAAATTGTTAACATTATTAAGTCAACAGTTAAAGCCTGTTCAAAATGATGTGGGAACTTAAAAAAAATCCTAATAAAGATATCAACTCTGCAGGGAGTGGATTACAAAGAATCAGGGTGGCAATAGAAAAGGCAACCCCAAGTTGCCATCAGATGAGTTTGTAGGGACTGTCAGTGAACAGTCAATGCTTAGATTCTTAGATGTTCACTGTAAATACACATCTAGAAAGAGTTGTTTTCCCAAAGAGCCTGAACCTAAACTCTAGAAGGCTTTAAAAAGAATGACCAGCCACTCTCATTTTATCTGGAAACAAACTGAAAGTCAGTGCCAGGTTTTAAATACTGGTGTAATATGGCCTCTTTGCGTTCCTTCTGAGGCCAACCTAACCACTAGATTTGGGACACAGGAAAGTTTCCAGACCAGTCACACATAAAGTAAATCTGGAGGTTACTGGCATGTGCACTATAGTTTTAAGGATATTTTTTTTTCTAAAAAGAGACATAATGAGTATATTAGTTTGAGTTGAGTTCAATCTCGAAAAAACAGAGAGAGATTTGGCCCTATTTGTAACTGTGTACTTAACAGTGTAACCTAATTCAGATATATCTACCGCATCTCTGTGTCCCTTCATGATGATACCTCCATATTTCATGCTGATATTGAAAATAGAAAATGAGATAAATTGGCTTTCTAACCATTTTGAATAGAGGTTGCTCAACAACATTGGACAAGGTTCTTTGAACATTGACAATGAGCCCTAAATATTGCCTGCATTTAATAAGGGTCTGGAAGAAGCCAAACAAGCTGAGATAAAATCCCCAAAGTGAAGATTCTTTTGGCCAGTAGCAAGAAATATTTTGGAAGCAGCTGTAGTTCTTCAAAAAGTTCAGTTTTATAACTGAAGCGGCCTCCTTAATCTTATACCGTTTGGGGATTATGAGATGTTGTGTTGACCAGTACAGTATTTATGCAATTGTGTTAATCATGCCTGCCAGGACTTCCCCTGAGTCCATCTGAAGTGGCAAAACTTATTGATTCTTTAGTTATACTATATTTTGGCCAACATAATGCTAGTGTCACCTAATCTTGAAAAAGCTGCATGGTAGCCAGTTAGCTTTCAAGGTATTGTATCTAATCACTGAATCATTGAATGATGAGATCCTATCAATCTTAGAGATTGTCTGACTTGCTATAAACCCATACATCTGAGGGGATCTTTTGAGGCCATCTTTTTATATAGGTATGCATGCACCAGTCACATGGGAAAGGCTTCTGGCCTGCATTATTTCCAGATGGAGGAGTATTTTTCCTTGAAATTTATATATTTATTTTTATATGGCTGGATGGCTTTCAACAATATAAAAACAATAAAAAAACAACAAACTCCCCTGCTGTGGCAACAACAATCAAATGAGCCATTTGATGAGCTCCATCCTATCTGGGGTCAGAGTAACAGAGTTGGAAGGGACCTTGGAGGTCTTCTAATCCAACCCCCTGGTCAAGCAAGAAACTCTATACCAGACAAACGATTGTCCAATCTCTTGTTATAAATCGCCAGTATTGAAGTACCTACAACTTCTGAAGGCAAGGCTTTAATTGTCCTCCCTGTTAGGAAGTTTCTCCTTAATTCCAGGTTGCTTCTCTCCTTGGTTAGTTTCCATCCATTGTTGCTGGTCCTGCCTTCTTGTGCTTTGGAAAATAGATTGATCCCTTCTTCTTTGTGGCAGCCCCTGAGATATTGGAAGACTGTTAGCATGTTCCCAGATCTGTTGGCAAAACCAGGTCTTCAGGGCCTTACAAAAGAGTGTCAAAGTGGAAGCTTATCTTATTTTTGTAGGGATGATATTCCCCAGGGAATGAGCCATCATGGAATAGGACCATTTTGTCCCACTTGATGGACCTTCTTAAAATAGGGGATCCGTAGCATTCCCTGCCTCCCTGCTTTGGTGGGTTGGGTAAACCTGACTAGGAAAAGACGGTCCTTCAAAAAACCTGGTCCCGAGGCAATTGAAACCGCTCCCAATTCTCTGCATTTCAGTGTGGATGGAAAAGGACTTTTTTTTTATTTTAAATAGTTGGTTCCTGTGGTTTACATGCTATTTGACTAGAACGACTGCATCACCCAAACTGGAAAAGTATGGTTTTTGCCATACGTATTGTTATATTCTAATTTGCATATCCACTTGGGTTGTGTGAATTGATAAATTTAGAGATGGAAATGCAAACCCTCATTTTCTCTTACCCATTTGTAGACGGGTTAAATCTTGGATCTGATGGAGTAGAGCTCTGTGCTTGTCCATTTCCTTGGGTCCTTCCCCCTCCTTGAATTAAAATTGGGATGCAAAAACTAGATGCACGCTGCTTCCTTACTGTTGAATGCAGCTATGATGTTTGTGTGGGTGGCATTTTATGTTTATGTATATCAGTGTTTCTCTATATATGGACGTATATGCGTATGTTTATATAGATTCCTCTCTCTGAGTATGTGTGTGCGCTTCTGTCTATCATAGAGTAGGTGTCATCTAGCTATTTATCTGGGCGCCTATAAATAGCTTGGGCAACAACATTCGTGATTTCCATAAGAGGACTTCTTCAGACACCAGTGTGGGTCTTTGGTTACAAGAAAGCTGACTGTTCCCTAAAAAAAAAATTGGAAACAATTAAAGCGAAAAGAAAACAAAGGGGGCGTGGGGGGGGAAGAGAGAGAGAGAGGGAAAGGTCAGTTTGGTATACCGAGCTGCACAAAGATTTTAAGAACTGTTTTCTTATTAGGAAAACACTCGAGACTTATCATGTGCAGCAGATGGGAGAAGAAAAAGCAGCTTGAAGACAGTTATATAAATATATCCTTGATGTCTGTTTTGCTTTTCAATTTGCAGAGAACAGTACAAAGGTAGCTCAGAGCGCCAGTCAGGGCTGCACTGTGTCTCTTGATATCCATTCCAGATGCTGGCTAGACTTTGTGGAGCCAGTCTTATGGCACTGGGGCCGGAGCGAGTTGTCTTTTCCTCCAGGTGTGATGCTTCACGCTGATCCTCCTACAGGCCTGGCTAGTTTTATCCAAACACACGAAGCTCGGAGACAGGCGTCCACCGGCTTTCTGACCAGAAACCACCTCCTGCTCAAAGAAAAAGGCAGAAAGGCACCCGCCCGCTCGCTCAGCCTGACATAGCCGTGCAGACAAGCCCACTTGTCCCTGCCGATTAGCCTGTCACTTCAAAAGCCAGACCACCAGAACTGAAATGGCAAGAGGAAGGCCAAGGTTGTTTGCAAAATTACACGAGCTACGTTAGTAGCTCTTTTAGGAAATATTTCACTTTGTACTCTGAAATTATCTGGGGGTACTATCTGCTAGTGCTCAAGGCTGCCAAGTGGCTGGTCTCGGACCAAGCTGGGGAAGGGTTTTTTTTGAACACCGTAACATTTTTTAACTGCCCGATTAAACATTGCTAAGTACAGAAGTGGTTCATAAATCTTGCGGGCGCCAACCCCATCTATTCGAGTGCGAGTTGCTGTCTATGGTAAGTAAACAGGTTACAAAAAGAGCTCGTGTCAAACTGAGGGACAGAGCCTCAGTCTGTACCCCTTGGAAATCAGGCATCAGCTCCCCGTGTGAACAAGGAGGCTGGAAGATGGAGGGCCAACGGGTCACTTTCGAGGGAAAGCTTGCTGGGAACAGAAATGAAGTGGCATTCCTTCCATGTCTAGGATGATCCAGGTTTGAGATCAGCATACTTTCGACATGGCTGGTGTTCAGAGTGAAGATGGCCCCATTTGGTTGATGCCACTATTTCTCAGAGGTCAGAGAATCCTGGAAGGTTCATCTCCAGATGTTTCTGATGGAAGTCTGGCGCTTCTTCTCTTTCTCCTCAACCTCATGAAGCAGCAGGAGGGAGCCTCGCTCTAGCTGAGGATGAAAATCCTGAGATCTGTTTTCCCCTCAGATCCAGCTTTGGACCTTGTGCTTGCTAAAACTGTGAGTCGTTGTATAAGATGAAGGCGACAGTGACCACTTTGGAAAACAGCCCAAACAAGGATGCTACAGATGCAAGTGAAATTGCAAAGTCAAGGAACTATTGCTGTTTTGAGTTTTAGCCATAGCTTTCTTTGTCTTTGTTTTGTTAGATGCTCAAAGTAGCTAACAGTAAAAATAAAGGGGAAATACTTAATATGATGTACAATGGATAATATCACAATATGCAAGGTGTCCCTTTTTGTTCTAATTCTCTCTTTTCCAGAGGTCCTTCTTAGAAAAAGTTCCAGATGGGTGTGGATCACACACACACACACACACACACACACACACAAAGATGGGGTTTGCAACTGTGTGGTCAAAGTCCTGTCCCCTTTTACATGCTTTCTGGGTGTGATTACATACAAAAGGGTGGTTATGTGTATGTGATTGCATTGTCACGCCCAGCATCTTGATCCCATGGTGGATGTACTTACTTCCTGAAACCTTGGGACAGATTAATTATGCAAGTAGCTGACTGCAGTGTCAGAAAGGAAAGGTGTCCTTTTTGGTGAGGTAGAAGGATATCAGTACACAAAATTCAGCAGGGGAGGCCCTCCATGTGTGGAGATTGTATGTGTTTTCCTCAGACTTTGACAAGAGTCAAAGAAGCTGCCCTACTTGGATTATTAGCACAGTCACTTTCATTAATCAATACATCCTTAATGTTTTGCTTTGTTTTATTTTTTAAAATTTATTTTATTTTTTTTATTTTTTTTTATTTTAATTTTTATTTACTTTTATTTTTTATATCCTGCCTTTATTATTTTTATAACTCACTCAAGTGAATATACCTAATACTCCCTCCTCTTTCTATTTTCTCCACAACAGCAACAGCCACTATCTGGGATGGACTGAGGAGAGAGTGTGACTGGCTCAAAGTCACCTAGCTGACTTTCATGCCTTAAGGCAAGACTAGAATTTACCATCTTCTGGTTTCGAGCCTCCTGCCTTAATCACTAGACCAAACTGGGTCTCTTATTTTTGAATAACGTTGTTGTTCGATGTCTATTGTCCCATTTTCTGTAATCAGTGAATGTTTCCTTTGCTCATACAATTGAAAAAAGCACAATGTAAAATTAATTAATTAATTTGACAGCAGTCTTTGCAGGGTGTTGAATTCAACCTTAGGCTTGATTGAACACTGGCTGTTGAAGGCATGCTGGCTGAGTGACTTTTTGAAGACTCTGAGTCTTGGAAGATGCCTACTTCAGAAATGTTAACTTGGAAAGAAGGCTAAAAACACAAAATCACTTTTGCTGCACAAATAAGTGACTGGTTTATTCTGGTACTAAAGAAGTCTCTGCCACCTGACTGATCTGAGGAATGGCAACAACCAGCCGACCATTTCTATTTCTAGGGGAAGGATGGTTTTAAGATCGCTATTCAAGGGAAGATATTTGGATGTCCCCTGATTCTCTGCCATTGCCTGTGGGGAAATCTGAATGCTACCCTTGTAGGCAGCATCTGATGACTCACTTCAGATTCAGGCTCAAGATTACTCAAATGTGAGTTTTGATTCATTTTGCCTATACGCCATCTCTTTCCCTCATTTTCCCTAGCTGTGCAGAAGTATCTAATTGTATACAGATAGTCCTCGACTCATGACCACAACTGAGCCCCAAATTTCTGTCGCTAAACAAAGCAGCCGTTAAGTGAGTTTTGCTCCATTTTATGACCTTTGTTGCCACTGTTGTTAAGCGAGTCACTGGAGGTGTTAAGTTAGAAACACAGTTGTAACGTGCATTCGGCTTGCCCATTGACTTTGCTTGTCAGGCGGTAGCAAAAGGTAACCGCGTGACCCCGGGACACTGCAACTGTCCTAAATATGAGCCACGTGAATTTTGATCATGTGACTGTGGGGATTCTGCAACAGTCGTAAGTGTGAAAAACAGTCATAATTTTTTTTAGTGCCGTTGTAACTTAGAACAGTCACTAAATGAATGGTTGTAAGATGAGGACTACCTGCATTGCATTATTGTCATTGTACTATTTTTTTTTTTAGTGGTTTGCTATTTTTTTCCTTCTGGTCTGTCAGTTGTTCTGTGACTTTTTAGAAAATGAAATCCTAACACCCTTGCACATCTGGGGAGTGATACACACCAAACAAGGGAGGCTCATATGCATTTTCTAAGTTTACTTGCCAACTTGCCTCCGAATGGATTTACTCGAAGAACCCTACTGTAAGTAATGAGTAGGGAGATTCTCAGTCGTCCAGGTCATGCTTGTACCAAAGGGGCTTTTTCAGGAGGCTTTCTTGTTTTTTCTTTGGAAAACGTTTCACTTCTCATCCAAGAAGCTTCTTCTGCTCTGACTGGATGGTGGGGAATGGAAGGAATATATAATCCTTCTCGGATGAGAAGTGAAATGTCTTCGAAAGAAAACAACAACAACAACAAGAAACTCCAGCTGCCTCCTGAAAAAGCACCTTTGGGTCTGAGTAATGGGCCTTTGTGCCACAGTGACTCTGTAAAAATTTCGTAGACTACGAGGGTCAGCGGGGCGTGGAGGATCCATGGATGAAAGGATGAGGGAACGGGAGGCGACATGGCATGTGTTTGCTGTTATTTTCAGAGGCGTTACTGATCGTTGGTCTGGCTTCCATGTCAGAATGAAAAGTGGTGTTTTGCTACCAAATATTGGCTCATCTGCTTTTTAATGTTCTTAAATCAACTGAAGAGGGCCAAGAAATGGGAAGCACAACTTTTTCAAAAGAAGAGTCAGGCTAAACAATTCCAAATTGGGGATTACTGGCAAAAGGGAATGTCGTATGGTCACATGGAAGAAAAGCTTTGTTCTTCATGCCCTAGATTTTTTTTTCCTTTCAATTCTATGAAAAACCAGGCAGGACTTTTTGACAAGTTTGTTAATTTCAGTACAACCTCCATCCCTCCCCACCATAGGGTTTCTGTTCTCTCCTAGGGAAGGATGGATGCTAGCTGGAATTTGTTCTGGCTAATATCCTTTCCACTCAGGACCTGCTGGAAGCAAAACAACCACATTTTCTCCCATCGGGATTTTAAGTGGATTTCTTTTCTTTTCTTTTCTTTTCTTTTCTTTTCTTTTCTTTTCTTTTCTTTTCTTTTCTTTTCTTCTTTTCTTTTCTTTTCTTTTCTTAATCCCTATTCAAGTGTCTGGATTATTCAGGGAAGATGAATGAATAGAGAACATTTATTTCTCAGTCATCTACAGAAGAGAAACTGACTGGTCTTCATTAGAGTAATCAGTTAGGTTACCATGTGAGACATTTTGCTATAGAAAAAATAAAAGACTGTAAAAAAAACACCTTTCTATTCTCTTCATACTGAGTGGCCCTAAAATGCTAGAATCGTGGGAAGTGGAAATGGCTTTCACCAGTTTGCTGGGTGATCTTAGGCTATGAAATTTAAGTTACCTGAAACCGTATAATCCCCTTGTGTCCTCTGAAGGTAAAGGAATTAATTCTGCATGTGGTTATTAATCATGAAATAATAGTCATCTTTATATCTCTCCTCACCAGCCATTTATAAATTGGATGACCCTGATGGTTAGTAAATAAAATCATGACTTCAAAGCATGCTTTTTTTTTTTCATTCCCTCCCTCAGAAATTCATTATGTGGACCTGACTTCATTCTGCGCTGCATTCCAAAGAGTTCAGAGGCTAGCTGATGAAGGGATCCAGGAAATAGTGAGAAGAAAACGATCCCACTGAAGTCTGGATATATTTTTGAGCCTGCTGCATTATCCATGGATGTGTTAGGAACAATTTCAGACAGTGGCCCCCAACCTTTTGGGCATCAGGGACCGGTTCCATGGAGAGAGGTTTTCCCATGGACCAGAAGGGGCGTGGTTTCATTGTGCTGCCTGCATCCCAAGGATGGGGCTTCATTTCTTTGTGCGGCCTGGTTTCTGGCATGCTGCGACCCACGGACCGGGGGTTGGGGACCCCTGACTTAAGGGACTTGATCTAATTCTTTGTCCTCCAAAAAGATGGGGAGATATATTTATTCATTTGAGATTTTTTTTATCCTACTTTTTTTTTATCCTGGATTGCCTTTACCTTTATTGCTTTATAAATAAGTCAAATACTTTCTACTCTCTCTTCCTCTTATTTTCCCCACAACAACAACCCTGTGAAGCGGGTGGGCTGAGAGGGAGAGAGAGAGACTGGCCCAAAGTCACCCAGCTGTCTTTCATATCTTTCATATCCTAAGGTGGAACTAGAACTCTCAGCCTCCTGGTTTCTTGGCCAGCTTTAAGATCCCTAGAATAATAAAGAGAAGCAGAACTTCATTTAGCAGGGAATTAAATGTCACTCTTTAAATAGTTACAGTATTAGAACATTCATATTCCATTTGCTTGATTTTTGTAAATATACTTTTTGGGCATGTTTGACTTGGAGAAACAGGAACTGGAAGAACATATTCCAATATCATGCTTCAGGACGGTTGACACAATTTGTTTCTGAGATTCACACTGACAACAGTTTCCAAAATCTTAAGCCTAGGAGCAACAATCTTCCACTAAAGGAAAGGTGGCAATTTCGATTAAAGTTCTTTTTCACAGATAGTGCTTTCTGTTAGATTTCCTCACTATATTATTAACCTCCAGATGAAATACCGTATATGGTAGTTTCAAGAGGTACAACAACTTTAGTTACGCTGACTGAGAATTAGAACTGAATCCCTAAGATTCTCAGATGAGAAAGGATGATTTTGTTCCAAAAATTAAAATGTGGCTATTCTTGTCAAATAACTGGAGAGTTTGTCTAAGTTATCTAATGCAAACTTGGCCCAGGAGATGGGAGTGATCGTGTCAGTTTCCTGATCCTTTTGCCAAGATGTAAGCTATTGCATTGGCCTGCAGGATAACATCTCCCTGAAATATCCTTCCGACTTTAAAATAAGACTGTTTCTTTTCTATCATCAGCATCAGGAATCTTGCCTGTTGCACCTCTGGTGTCAAGACTCATCAATTATGAGTGTCTTAACATTTTGCAGACAAAACTCTGCAGATGTATCTCAGGGCTGTTTCTAAGAGTCTGTTCTGGGATAACTATTAAGGATTTGTTTCAGTTGCTAGAAAGGGAAACAGGTTTTCCAAAACATGTTACTACTGTTGATCACTAATTATGTGATTATATGAAGGGAGGCCTGCATATAATTATCACACATCTTATTGCAAGCACAGAAATAATCTGATCCTATAGGTTGGGAAAAAAACCCACCCTTAATAAAGATATTCTAGGTTTCTGGTCTGGTCTTTGCAGTAGATACCAGTCTGATATTTTATCCATTTTATTGATGGAATGAAGCATAAAAAAAAGCTTATAGTTAAGATCTCTCCAAACTTTAAATGGTAACTGAACAAAATCAGTGAACTATTATTGGTGACGTCTTGGGGACCTGTGTAGAGCTGATGATTTCCTTGTAAAGCCCAGGCAGAGATGCATCTCACAGTCCTGACACATGTTCTTTGAATACCCCTCTGTTTGAATTTTTCAGCAAGAATACAGATCCATTAATATATTACTGGGGAAATGCCCTTATCTCATCTGCATTGTGGCAAGGTAGTTTTGCACAATATACTAAGGATTGTTATCTTTTATTTACTATCTTTTTAAAAAAACAACAACCCCCAATGTATTTATTTTAGAAAAACCACAACTGTGAAATTCATCTGCATCTCTCAAAAAATATCTCACAGAATGGCGACCGACCATTTGTATGCATGGACTAAGCAAAATGTTGCTTAGAAACACCATGTTATCAAACGGGGAACACCAAGTTGGAGAAGTTCCCAGACAGCTGGTTTGTGATGATAATTTGCAATGGAAAATTCCAGTGCCTGGTCCAAGATCCTAGATCTCCTTGCTTCTCCTTTTCCTCATTTTGTTTGCTTCTTATTTGGCCTTCTTACTTTCCCCTTCTGTGCTTCTCTTTGTCTATTTAAATTGGACCCCACAGGATTTGAGATTGTACTCTTTTTTTAATCCATTCTGCACAGAGCCCCACTAACTTCACTGAGCTTGCTATATATCTGTAGGATTAATAGAACAATTGTTGAATGTTTGGGGAGAAGGAAGCTTGCATGGGCATCCAAAAGACAGAAGTGTTTCATAGTTGATGAGCATGTAGCATTTATTCTGTTTCCATAAATGCTATGGTCTTTTAGAGTCTGCAAACTTGTATGTGATAGAAGAGATTAATTCAGTATGTCTGCTGATGAATATTAAAAGAAATGGACATCCCCGAGCATTTGTTTCAGTGGCATGATCACAAATGGATATACTGTTACTTTAGAATAGAGAGGACTGGTAAGGCATAGCAGTATTAGCAAATATTTCTAAAAACCGTGAAAATGTATGTTTTTAGATGCAACCAAAAATGTTGTTGTAGCAATTTAGATAATAACTAATATATTGAGCATTAAAGGCCACAAGCAAGGGAAGAAAATAAATGGAGACAGCAGAGATCCTGTTTTGTCTATAGCTAGAACTAAGCATAAATTGTCCTTGGATTTTGCCATATAGAAGTTTATGTGAGCATATACCAATTTTGTTAAGAACTGATTAACTGTTGATAGTGAATTATATCCCAATTCTAAGTAATCCCTATCTCTTTGTGCTTCATGCAGTTGAGTCTATAAGCAGAAAACTTAAGTAGAGCAACTGTTTACTCAAATTAGCAGAAGCCACAAAGAAAGGTCTCTGTTTTTGAGTCATGTTTCGCATGCCTCCTCTTAGTACTATCTTGGAGCCCTTTGAAATTAAACAGCGATGGAGAAGAAGAAAATAATCCATATTTATCACATTCCAGTAGCAAATCAAACACAGTTTCATTGAACAGCAGATTTCTACATACTCATTCAGAAATAATGATGAAAGTTGTGATGATAATAACAGCCCACTCAAGCGAGGCCAGCCTCGATAGTTTTTTCTGAAGCATAATATAACATTGTAATAATATAAAATTTCAATATACAATATAATATATACTTTCTTCTCACTATCTAGGAATGGAATGGGACAGCTTGCCATGGCCAACTCAGTATGGGATAACTTGGTACAGGACAATTCAACGCAGGATAACTCAAGAAAGGGACAAGTAGAATTGTAGCTCACCCCAGCCTTGAGGACTTCTAACTTGAGAAATTTCAACCTAAAGCAAAACGAGGCCTGCTGCAATTCACTTGTCCCTCTCTTGAATTATCCCATATTGAATTGTTCCGTGGCAAGTTGGCTGCAGCAAGTTGTCCCAAGGGGAGTTGGCCGGGGCAAGCTGGCTATGGCAAGACCCATCTGAGAGTTGGGCATCTAGGAATATCTGGGAGTTCCTGCTGCAAATCTGACCATCACTCACAAACCAGAGGAAATGGCTGGTGTAATTAGACTGTAATTCCAAAACAAAAAGGTACAAAGTCAAAGACCATTGATAATTTCGTAGGATTTTCGTAAGCAAGATGCCTGAAGCAATATATAGTATAAAATCCCAAAATTTTGCCCTGAAATTAAAAAAGGAATAAAAGGGTGCCATTTTCCTTAGATAAATAAGTAATTGGATAACGATTATATTTCTAAACTTCCAAGATCAGGATAATGTGTTGATTAGCAGTACCTCCTCCATCCAGATTCCCCTGAATCAAGACATTATTTTAGAGATGGGGTAGAAAGGGAAGATCTCCAAAAGGCTGGGACAAACCTTCTACTGTAGGGTAGAATAGACTTCTGACTATGGTTGGATAATTTTTTTTCCTTCCCCACTCATTGTTCCACAGGTGTTAGCCAAGCCACTGATTGTAGACCATGGTTGAAGGCACCTTGCATATTCTGGTCTCTATAATAAACAATGAACATTATTTTCAATTATAGTGACCAGTATAAACAAAATGTCATGTTCATCAGTAAGGAAGACTTGACTCATACCCATAAAAGTGATTGATGCTATGTCAGGTAATATGAACCTTTCAAAAACTGATTGAGTGATTGAGTATCACATTTGCGTCAATTTTTAGTGATACGTAGGTGATGATTTGCCTCTAACTGTTCTTCGGGTTGCCAATAGACCACCCATCTTTCTGCTGGTTTTCCTCCTCTCTCTCCTTCCATCTTTCCAAGCATTAGAACCTTTTCTAGAGAGCTGGGTTTTTGCATCATCCAAATTCCCCTGAATTCCCCTTCATTTTTTTTCGGTGCAAATCTGACAGCCTGGCCTGCAATCATTGTACTAGTTGGACTAGAAGACCTCCAATATTTTTTTCCCCAGCCCTATGATTCTACTCCATCAGAACTCGAGAGAAAAGCAAACAAAAGTATTTATCCACTTCCTCACACCAGGCACTGTTTTCCTGGTACATGTACTGATTACATTCTCCTAGCATCACTCAAAAATCCATTCAGACTTGGCGACTAGGTTTGACATAGACAAGACATCTATTCTTTACGTCCATTGTAAAGAAGAATCTCTGCAGATTAAAAGAAGCACCACTACTTGGCGTTTGGGTTGAAAAACTAGAAGAACAAACTCAAGGAACTCAAGGGTCTAGTGATAATGGAGAGATCAAACTGAAGGTAGCGAAGGTCCATACCATATTAAGAAGGAGGTACAAAAAAACATTTTACATTTGCACCAGTGAATAGAGACAGCATGGCAGTCAAGACTCCGGTATTACTGAATTTTTAACTCAGCAATTTTGCTGCTGAAAATTAAAATAAAAAAAGCTTTTTTTTTTCCTGTTCTCCATCCTCTTTTGTCTCCAAAGCTAGATACTGATCTGAAAGCAGTGCATATCACCACTTGCTTTAATTTAGACCTATAAAAGTTGCGTCTTGGATATCATGAGCTCATAGATATGGAGGATGCCCATAGAATGCCTCTCAGAGGCTTAATTTGTGTGCTTGCTCAGCCAGGGCACTAGGGATACAGTTAACACTGCTCTAGTTCACATTCCTGGTGCCAAGCAGACTTTATACAAATGATAGAGAGCCTAGGTGGCGCAGTGGTTAGAGTGTTGAACTGCAGGCCACTTCTGCTGATTCAATCTAGCGGTTCAAATC
>JANHFL010001597.1:125864-142477 GCA_032468155.1 Oxyrhabdium leporinum | reverse complement strand
GCTGTAAACCGCCCCGAGTCTTCGGAATGGGGCGGTATATAAATGTAAAAAAATAAATAAATAATAAATAAATAAATAAATCGAGTGTACAGTTGACATTGAAAATCTCTGCTTCCATTTCTATCAGTACACGTCCCCTCTTTGCTGCTTAGATGCAAAACTAGGACAAGAATATTCTATTAGAATAATAATCCCTTCAAATTACTAAAACGCTAAAAAGCAGGGAGCATCCATGTTTTCATGGAGTCTTTCCATTATTATTGTTTTTTTTTGTTTCAAATACATTTATTTCAACTTACAGAAAACACTAAACACACACGCGAGACTAAAATACACTTAAAAAGCTGAAATGAAACAGAACAATTCTGAAACTTTAAAAAATGAAAACGATCAGAAAAAGAAAAGAGAAGCCCCCTGCCTCCTGCAATAAAGTAAAAATCTACTTATATATTAAACTGAATAGCCACTGGTTTATTAATACATGTAATGTAGTATTGTAGTATGATTAAATACAGAATATTACTGTAAAATATCATAAAATCTCTGCCAAATAATGCATATTTTATCCTTTGGTTCATAGAGAATATTGCCTTTTCCAGGCTGGAAAAGTTACACATTTCCAAAAGTCATTCCTTAACAACTGGAATTTTTTTTAGCCCTTTTCAAACTTTTGCAGAGGGTTAATACATATATGTAGAAGAAAATGAAATTAGTGACTGCTTATCTGGAGATCTGCTGTATGTGGGAAGGCAGGCAGTGGAAGGATATTTTCCCAATGAACAACAAGAGCAACAACAATAACAACAAAAATAGCCTAAGGGGCAAGAGAATATGTCAGTGTGGTTTCCTGCAGATTTTCACTTTTACTTTTCTGCCAAGCTCAATTAGTTGAATTTGAGATTATTTTAAAATATGCATACTAAAAATGGCATGCATTGTCAGAACTCTAAGATTTGAACTTGGGTTGAATTTTTCCACTGGATATTTTTTATACAGGTAGTCCTCGACTTGCAACACTTCATTTAGTGACCGTTCAAAGTTACACCACCACTAGAAAAAGGGACTTACGACCATTTTTCACACTTACATCTGTTGAAGCATTCCTGTGGTTACGGGATCAAAATTCAGACTCATATTTATGATGTTTGCAGTGTCATATGATCCCCTTTTGCGACCTTAAATCAGTGGAGAAGCCAGATTCACTTAACAACCATGTGACTAACTTAACAACTGCAGGGATTCACTTAACAACTGGAGCAAGAAAGGTCGTAAAATGGGGCAAGACTCACTTGACAACTGTCTCGTTTAGCCACAGAAATTTTGGGCTCAGTTGTGGTCATAAATCGAGGATTACCTGTATATCAAATTTAGATTAAACTTTGAATTAAGTTTGAACAATAAGTTTCAATTAAATGCATTTCTTCTATATTCTGATTTCTCATTATGCTACTTTGCAGCAAAGTCTCGAATATTTCTTGTACCAGATTATTGTTAAATAGAAATAGTTCTTTTAACTTCACGTCAGGTATTTAATTCCAAAATACTTTAAAACAGTTACGCAGTTTTATTGTTTTGTAAGTAAACATGCTAATCAATTTTGCATATGTTATACCGAACCAGTTCATGTAAATGATCTTTCTCTGTGTGAAACAATAAATAAATAATAGTGATGGTTGAAAGTTGTTTGTTTCATTTGGGGATGCATGTAGATTTTTAAATAATTGTTTGGGAAGATTTGCCCAAAAATGTAATACTGTGAGAAAGCCAAATTCTACAAGTTTGAAGGGGGTAAATTTTAGAAAAACAGTTCTGTGCTAAAAAATGTATATCCCACATTATAAAAGACTTCAAAAATTAACCTGCCAACATGTAGATCAATATATAGATATAAATCTATCATGCAAATGTACTGTTGGAAGAAATATCCTTCTGGGTTCATTTCCAAATGGAGAAGAAAGACACTGGAAACATGGTGACTGCTTGGAAAGATGATTCAATGGTGGACAGGATCACATGCCTTGTAGATGTTGGGCGAAGAAAAAAGGAAGGGGATGCTGAGAGTCCCTTGGTTTTATACCCTCTCTGGCTTTGAACTTCCTGGGGCACGGGAAGAGCATCCTGATTGGTTGCTGGCAGAAGTCATAGCTAGCTTCTTAGGATGTCTGTGTGCTGAGTTTGGTTGAATTTTGTCAGGTGATGCAATTCAAGGGCAATTCAATGGCTCTGCCTGAAGGAGGTAGATCTTTGTTATGTAGAATAGGCTGGCCCAGGCCTTAGTGGCCCATTAACAAAGGTGGGATGGCGGGCTGAGTTTCTGCCTGTCTTGAGTTTCTACTTTTCTTTTAGGGGAAATATTCTGCCTTTCCAGTATATCCCAAAATATTTCATTTTTTTTCTAGCGGAGGGCTGGGTTTTAACTTCCAACAATACTATATGCAATTTAACACCGTTCAGCTCTGGAAAAGGTACAGACAAAATTAATAGGACTTCAGAATGGCTCTGTGATGTAGAGACTGGGGCTTGTTAGTTTGCGGGTGGGTAAAATAAAGATATATGTTATCATACATGGCATGGAAAATGTTGGACAAAGAGTCCATTTTCTCTCACACAAAATTCCAAATATATATATATATATACAAGCATTGAAACTAAACGCAGGGAGATTCAGAATTGATAAAAGGGAGCCTTTCTCCACCCACTTTCATCCAAGAGTATAATGATGATGAATTAAGATAGATTTAAAAGAAACTTGCCAATAGTTTCTTATTCTTGATATTTCTCTTCATGTCCTATGTGTGAGTTTCCTGAATATCTCTGAATGACCCATGGCATTCAGAATGTTAGCTTATATAAATCTTTTGGTCCTCATTTTTTTTGAGGTATATAGGAAACTTCCAGTTTCACAGATACCTCCAAGGTCAGTGATTTCTTACCCTAGAAAGGAGCAAATTTGAAGGGTGGTGGAATTAAGGCAGGGGGAATTCAGATTCACATCTAAGGTCTTCCAGCTTTGAAGCCAGTAAATGTTATTTTTTCCTCTTTAATTTCACTGAGGAGGGATTCCATATAAATAGACTGAAAAAACTATTCCTTCCTTCCTTCCCTCCCTTCCTCCCTCACTACCTCCCTCCCTCCCTCCTTCTCTGAAAGGAGCAATTTATTCACTTTTCTTTCTTCCAATAAGGAAAGTAGGAATGGTTCAAGAAAGTTTTGGCAGATTGAATCAGAAACATTCAAAAGAGCTGAAGGACTGTATAACATGGTGATTTCTGAGACACGGATATACAAACCAGCCACAATATGGCTGGCTTCTGTTAAATTATTTATTCTGTGGTTATCCTTTAAAAAAAATAGTTTATGTTTATAAACTTTATGATACATAATTATAGATATTCAAAACTACAAACTCTATCATTGTACAGAATTTTATTTCTCAATTTCACTAGGACCATAAGCGTGGGCTGAACCTCTGGAGTCGGTAGAAGATCGTCTATAGTCATTCATATTTGAGTGTGGAACTGGCAGATGTTTTTTATAGGTTGGTAACATAGTGAAAATTATTCCTAGGCTTTTGTTTGATTTATTTGTTATTTATTTGTATCCTGCCTTTTATTATTTTTACAAATAATTCAAGGCGGTGAACGTATCCAACATACCTGCCTCCTTCTATTTTCCCAACAGCAATCCTGAGAGGTGGCTTGGGCTGAGGGAGAATGACTGGCCCAAGGTCACACAGTTGGCTTTTGTGGCTAGGGCAGAACTTAAACTCATGGTCTCCTGCTTTCTAACCCTGTGCCTTAAACCCTAGACCAAAACTGGCTATTTATTTAGATTAAAGGAAGGCAGTTAACAGAATTACTTACCTGGTAAATAGGGATGTCCACAAGGGAAGTTAGCAGTATCAAAATGGGTGTTAAAAAGTGTGGGACTTTGATTGTCAAGTTACATTTTCCATAATGACATTGTTGACTTCCTTCGCAGCACCCCTGCTGGCATATAACAATCTTTCTTCTTCATTCAGCAGCAATCTTGGGAGGGTGTGTGTGTGTGTGTGTCTCATTTTCATGCAACTCTGGTTCCTTAGGTTGTGTATAATTGCACACAAAGTAATTATGGGCAGTAATACGTTGAAACTCAGATCAGGTTCACCGTGGGATGGAAAATAATAGAATCTACTACGATATTACTGTTTCAGGAAAACATTGCCATGCGAGGCAGAAATGCTCATCCAGTGTCTGGAAGCTGTCAGGGTCTGGATGGGGAGGAACAGAGTCAGACTGTGGAGTGCTTTTGGTCTGAATAGAGTTATATTCCCTTGTCCAGACATGGTCTGCAATTTGGGGGAGTGGTGTGTGTGTGTGTGTGTGTGTGTATCCTTTTGCTCTCACAGCTCTTGTTCAGTCAGAAGTGTTTTTATGTAGTTATATCTTGTATACCAATTCTAGTCATTCCTGGGTTGGAAAGTCCTGCTCACAGTCACTAACACCTTAGTCAACTCCTGCATGGATTACCATCTGCTCTACAGGAGGCTGTTTTGGAAAGCATTTGGAAACCACAAATGTGGTAGCCTGAACAATGATGGGCATGTTCCAATAGATGTGGGTGATCCTGCTGCTTTGAGGATCGCACTGGTAACCGCACTTGTCACCTTTAAGGCCCTACATGTTTACTGTTTGAATTATCCGAAGGAAAGCCATCGCTTGTATTTAACTATTGAATCTGCTTGAATAAGTTCAACTCCTCCACCCCTATATGACAGTACCTTGTGATAGAACCTTGGAAGGGAACATTACTAATCCCTGCTTGCATATTCTGGATTCCTTTCCTCCTGGAGAACTGGATGTGCCTCCCTTCTGGGTTTTATTCCATCAAACAGAAGAGATCACGATACAACTGAATATTTGAATTTAGCAGACACATGCTTTTGTGTGTGTGTGTGTGTGTATATGTATGTATGTATGTATGTATGTATGTATGTATGTATGTATGTATGTATGTATGTATGTATAGTTTTGATACTATTTATTTGGTTTATTTTGTGGGTGGTGTTTTTTTTAATGATCTTTGAGGGGGGGGTTTCTTGGTGAGATTTCTGATTGATAGCCATTCAGATTAATTGGATATGAAAGACCTATAAATAAATAAATCAGGGTTTTTGAGCCATGGTGGTGGCACGGTGGTTAGAATGCAGTATTGCAGGCTAATTCAGCTCACTGCCAGCAGTTCGACTCTCACCCGCTCAAGGTTGACTCAGCCTTCCATCTTTTCCAGGTTGGTAAAATGAGGACACAGATTGTTGGGGGTGCTGTGTAAAGCACTGTGAAGTGCTGTGAAGTCTAAGTGCTATTGCTATTTTTTGTTTATTTAATTTATTTTTAATTAGATTCATATCCCACCTTTATTTGGTATTTTGTCTGCTTTTAAGATGAATAAATAAACAAATATGAAAAGAGGGCTAATGTTTTTAATAAAGGCCTGCAATAATAATAATTTAAATACTTGCAAAAAATTAATAAACATTTTAACAGCACTAAAGAACAGATACTAGAAATAGAGAGCAACACATTTCCCCCCCCACCTCTTTTCATTTAATAAATTCTTAATGCATTGGTTGTATACTTTTGCAGCTTACGTTTCATTTTCACGAATTGGAAATCCATTTTAGAGGTGAGTTGGGAAAATTGAGTGCAATTTTCTCTTAGTTGTTAGCAGTTTGAAATAATGACACCCAGTTAGAGGATTATATGTGAAATTTTCACCAAAGTAATTGTTAGGTTGCTTGATTGATCCAAGGGATTCTGATGTCGTTCACTCTAACATCAGGGCTACAAACCTATGATGCAGCTTCTTTCTCCTTTCTCATGGACATTTGAGTGTTTCTGGTTTCCCCTCGGTAATATTTGAAAGTAAAAGAGCAGGGCTCAGTGTCAAAATCAGCTCTCCATTCCTTTACCTGAAATTGCCTAGTGCTAGAAGGTGATGTGACCACATCTGATGGAGAATAGAGCAGGGTTGGAGACTGTTAAAGGGTGCTCCTGCTGGCAACATGGCCATTTTTCAGAAGCCAATTTTCTAATGACATGTACACATCGATACCTGTTTTTCAGTTCTTTTGCAACAATCAGACCAACCAAAGAGAAGACAAAAATAAAAAAGTCACCTGTCTTTCTCACCTATGAGAGTGCACATTATATAACTTCAGCCTTAGAGCTAAAGACGTTGGCCAGGCAGGATGGGTGGGCATAAGAAGCAGAATGATTGGATCAGGTCACCGTCTGACACAGACATATTTCTTAAAGGGCTAGGGAGCACATGTTCCATAAAAAATGATTAAAAGAAAAAGAAATTCCATCTAAATCATTGGGAAAGGTGATTTGCATGATGTTGTCATCCAAATGAATCAATATCATTGCTTTTGTTTTCCTAGAAGCAGACTAATCAGATAGGATTAAATTAGATTGGATCACCATCTAACTCTTGATGGGCAATGAAATCATAAGGGTGGGCAGGCTAACAGATCTGAAAGGAACCAAACTTCCCTGTTCCCTGAACTTCTTACTCTACACCATTTTCCACCAGTTGTGGCCACATCATCATGTCGCACCAGGTGCTCTGAAATAAAGGAATGGAATTCCAGGTACGTTCAGAACCCACAAATGTTCAAATGGTGAGTATTTGGCTTTTAGAAATTTCGGCTCCTAAATTCATCTCTGCCTTATCGGCTTACTACTCATCCAAGTGATATCCTTCTGAGACTGACTATTGGAAATCATGCAACCTTATGAACTGCATCTTCCTGTTGGCTCTGTTTTTAGTAAGCTTCAAATCCATTTGCAAAAACCTGCAGCATTGTTGCTGCCTGGTGAATAATTTGCTTATTGGGAATCGGAGAATAGACTTCAACATGGATATATCCTGAGTTTGACAAGGCTACCCAATGTTTCATATGAGTAAAGGTGGACACTTTGATCCTAAACAATGGTGTGTAGTGGGACCCAAAGAGGGGGGAAAAGCAGTGAAAGAATATTACCCTTAACAAGACTTTGGCTTGATGCCCAATCTGTAAATAGCTATCTGCAGCTGCTACAGATTGGTTTATCCCCTGATGTACTGGAGAGCTGTTGTCCATTATGTCAAGGAATTATTAATCTGTTGATTTTTTTTTTCCTGGGCATAGTAACCCTTTTGTAGCAAGTGTGATCAGAAACCACTTAGACTGTGGATGAAATGCAAGATATTAATACCATAGTTCAAAGTGTTGAAGGAGAGAGAGGCTAAAGTTACACATCTGATAACAGACAGTCCACTTCCTGCAGGTTGAAGGATGACATCATATCCTGAGGGCCATTATACCAAATTTTCAGCAGCATAGAACTCCCTTGTTCTCATCCTCTTCTGGAAAAACGGCTCCCTCTCCCTCAAAGACATGTTTCACCTGAGGATTCCCATCCCCTCCTTCTCTCTATACCCTGCCATTCTCTTTTATGCTACTGGCCCTCATAAAGTCACATGATCGTCCTATTCCGAAAGGTGCTTGATATAATTGACTAACAGAGGCTTCAATCAGGAAGATTAAAGTGAGATTCAATGACAGTTAATTTGGGATTATGATACTGAGGAGCACTATAGGCTGCAAAAAAGAGAGGTTAGGTCACTTGAAGCTCACCTAAATAAAGACAGGCAAGAAATGTGGACGACAAACTCAGAAAGAATATGAAATATGAAAGAATATGAGGTAAATTTGGTTTTAGTACTGTTTTTTATTAATATTTTAATCTGTGTCATTTTAATCTTTTAATATTTTAACTATCAAGCACCAGGGAAATCAGGAGATCCAGGCAGTTCAAATGAGTATAAAGATTTATTGCAAGCTTAAGGTCTCTACAAGAATCTGAACTACTAATGGCCAAAGGAACTTAGCAGGTAAGGAAGGTGGGATGGACTTAGATCTCTTGTGGGCACGAAGGGACTCATAATTGATGATGCATTTGACCCCTCCCTCAGGCTCAACCTAGTCATCTCCTACAAACTAGTTTTTACTTGTTTTATAACTTTAAGCTGCCCAAGTTAACTTGTAGGGGAGATAGGTGGCATAAAAACTAACCAACCAACCAACCAACCAACCAACTAACCAACTAACCAACTAACCAACCAACCAACCAACCAGCCAACCAACCAGCCAACCAACCAACCAACCAACCAACCAACCAACCAACCAACTAACTAACTAACTAACTAACTAACTAACTAACTAACTAACTAACTAACTAAACTGGTTTATCAAAGAAAAAGAAGTTGAAATACACATACACACACATGGGGGAAGTTCAGATGGCAGAAGACTGGGCAATGATATTTTGCTATCAATTGGCTCTGTTCCATCCTCTCTGTCTGATGGGCTCTTACTCAGATTGCTCTATGTTTGGTCTATTTTAGCAACAAGAAATATTTTTCCACCTCTACTTGCTGACTTCCTCACCTCATTTCAGAATTGGAGTTGGATGTCTTGTAATTGAATTTTTATCTATAAGTTTTACTTATGATATTTTTTAGTTTCCTATCCTCCTGTATAAGTTGTATAGCACTCTACTGCATTGTATTGGTCTTAGAAGTCATCTACCTGTAAGGAGAAAGTTATGATTAAAGTCCCAATATGGTGCATTTTTAATATTGAGAGATGATCAGAATGTGATTTCATACACTAATAAGATGAGATTAAGTCAAATCTTGTATTTCAGATGCACTGAGAAACGATAGTTTTATTTTTGTTTTTAAAAGTAGAACTGAAGCCACAAAGCAGAAGCAGAAGGCAGGAGATAGTATGGTCTTGATGCTCATAGCATTCCTCCAATAACTTTATTTTCTGGTCCACCCAGTGGTGGGCTTCAAAAATTTTAGCAATGGGTTCTCTGCCTGATTGCTGGGTGGCATGGCCATGGTGGGTGTGGCCTAGTCAGCCTCCTGCACCATGGTGGAGGGGTTGTTTTTGCCCTCCCCGGGCTCCGGAGGGTTTTTCTCAGGCCTCTGGGAGGGCGAAAATTGCCTCCCTGGGCTCCGGGGGCCCTCTGGAGGCTGGAAACGGGCCTGTTTCTGGCCTCCTGGAGCCTCCAGGAGGCCCAGTTCTTTCCTTCCCCAAGCATCCTTGTGGGCCCTGCACTTACCTGGGATCCAAAACGGGTCGCGTGGGGACTCCTGGGAGAGGCGGATTGGGGTGGGCGGGGCCAACCAGGAGTGGGATTTGGCAGTTCTCCAAACTGCACAGAATCTTTGCTATGGGTTCACCCGAGCCCGTGTAAACCCGTAGCAGCCCACCCCTGGGTCCACCTAACCATTTGATGCCTCCTGATATGTCCATGGGTGTCCATGGACACGGGGAGAGGGAAAGATGAGTTGTGACATCATGATGAAAAATGTGAGTTGTATCAGACATTAGGATTTATGTCTTGAATCACTGTATGTGTGTCATCATTTTGACATAATTTCTCTTGAGACCTATGTAACTAGTACAATATTCTGCAGATGAATATTTTATAGTCTATATTCCAACAGTATGTTAGACAGTCATCAGGAGGGAAATGGACTGTTAGAAATATAGAATGGAAAAAAGATAAGTGATTTAATAAAAGTATTTCTGTTTACCCACCAACCCCAGCAAACCCTGATTAAATCTTGGCCAGAATTTATTCTTAGCTCTCGCAATTAGATGTCACTATTATGGCAATTATTTTGGAAAAGACAATAAATACTATCTGGAGTTAATATTTGCTCTCAAGGAAAGTTTGCCAAAAGCTTAGAAGATATTTACAGAAGATTTTGCCCAGACCATTTGTGTACAACTCTGTACCAAATTCCAAAATCCTCTGACCGTTGTTAACAATAAAAATGCAATGTTAAAACAGTTGTACCTAATAAAAGGGAAATCTGATTCAAAAATAGTCAAACCCTTTGGAATTCAACATAATAGGCTAAACATTGCCCATTCTAAATGAGTTCCAGGAATGCTGCTTTCAGCTTGAATACCTTGTGTTCTTTTAAAAATAGTCTGTACTGTTTAAATATGTTTTTTTAAAAAAATAGAAGGAAAAGAAGTACAAGAAGGAGCAGGGTTGTCATTTTTAAAAAATCCTTTTTCTGAATTTTTAAGAGGCAGTTATCAGAATATAAACTGAAATTGGCCCTGCTAAAGATCTGAATTTGATAGTATTGGCCTACTTCCAATTGTTGGCAAAACTCCATTTACAAAGCATAACAGCTCCAAATTTTTAGAACTCCACAGCCAAACCATAGGAAGTTTTACACTATTTAAAACTTACAGATGAAGGGCTCTATCTCTCTCTTCTTTTTTTTTAAATACAAAAACCTGTTCTAGATTCATATTTATAGCTATGGGTTATTAGGATTTATGCCCTCTTTACTTATAGATTGGACTAGCAGTGTTCATTTTCTGAAGTTGGCTGAATTAGAGATCGGAGATTTTTGTGAAAAATGTGTGTCTGTGTGTGTGCGTGTGTCTCTGTGTGTATGATTTTTATTGAAAGTTTTAAGTAATAAGTAAGAACTAATACACACTACAATGGAGAAAATGAAAAAGAAATAAAAGAAAAATCTAAAAGTGCAATGAAAAAAAGAAAAAAACTTTTTTAAAAACATACATATATAAAAATGATTTTTAATATTCTTCCCAGCAGTTATAAGTACAAATATATTTCAACCTCTCTTAAGTTACACCCTGACTCTCTTCTTTCTATTATATATCCTGTCTAATCACCCAAACTATAAATCATAGTTCATTTTTTATTTTTTATACAGAAAGTCCATAAGGGGTTTCTAATTAGCAATAAATGTAGATATTATATTTTCTCTAATCAAACAAGTCAGTTTGGCCAGGCTTAATAGCAGTAACTGTGAGAGGGATCTTGGAGTCGTAGTGGACAACCGGCTAAATATGAGCCAGCAGTGTGTAGCGGCAGTCAAAAAAGCCAATGCAATCCTAAATTGCCTTAACAGAGGGATACAATCAAGATCAAGTGAGGTACTAATACCACTCTATAAAGCCTTAGTAAGACCACATCTGGAGTACTGCATCCAGTTTTGGTCACCACACTACAAGAAAGATGTTGAGGCTCTAGAAAAAGTGTAGAGAAGAGCAACCAAGATGATTAGGGGACTGGAGACTAAAACATACGAAGAACGGTTACAGGAACTGGGCTTGGCTAGTCTAGTGAAGAGAAGGACCAGGGGAGACATCATAGCAGTCTTCTGATATTTGAGGGGCTGCCCCAGACAGGAGAGGGTCAAGCTATTCTCCAAAGCACCTGAAGGCCAGACAAGGAATAATGGATGGAAACTGAACAAGGAGAGATTTACCCTGGAAATAAGGAGAAATTTTCTAAAGGTGAGAACAATCAACCAGTGGAACAGCTTGCCTTCGGACGTTGTGGGAGTTTCATCACTGGAGATTTTCAAAACGAGATTGGACTGCCATTTGTCAGAAATGGTGTAGGGTTTCCTGCTTGGGCAGGAGGTTGAACTAGATGACCTACAAGGTCCCTTCCAACTCTGTTAACCTGTAATCAGTCTGTTCTCAGAGTGGCTAACCAACCTCACAAGAAAGCCCACTAATCTCCCAGCAGATGGGCTTCAGGGGCAGTCCTGCGGCTACCAAGACTAGGACTGATCCTCGTGATTTCCATGAATTGGTGCAACCTTTTATAACACCAAAATAGGGAGGAGCGCACAGGAAGCTACAGATCCTGTCATCATGATGCATATATTTAGCAAAGCCCTCAAAACAGGTGATGAAATGCTTGCAAGGGCCATGCTACAATTAACAGCAGTCAGCATAGGTTTTCACAAATTGTGTAAGATTAAGTACATAATATTAATAGCTCAGGGTTGAAATCGGAGGACCCTGATGCCAAGCTTGTTTTTTTGCAGATGTTTCACTACCACATCTCCAGCGCTAGTAAGAAGTGAGGTTTGCCCTTCTTTTATATTCTGGTGGCTTGCTCTGTCGGTGTGGTGGGAGTGGTCTTGGTGGTTCCTTGGTTGGGCTGTTTATTAGCTTGTTTACTTCTTGATCTGATATTAATTTTGGTGTTAATTGCTGTTCGTCTGGGTGTTGATTGCTGGTGAGGCGTTTCTGGTCTTTTTTGATGGTCTTGATAATATGAACTCTTCTCTTCTTAATGTCCCCTTAACACATGTCCTTTTCATGGCTTGTATTGGTTGTGCTATACTGAGTGGTCAGGCACTTTCTAATGAACTTGCATGGATATCCATTTTGTTGGCAGATGTGTAGATGTTTTTTCTGATGTTCACAATTGCTAGTGTTTCTGCTTGTCCAAATGCAGGTAGTCCCTGATTTATAACCATTTGTTTAATGCCACAGCACTGAAAAAAGTGGCTTATGACCATTTTTTCACACTTAAGATTGCAGCATCCCCACGGTCAAAATTGGGTCACTTCGCAACTGGCATGTATTTCTGACAGTTGCCATGCCCTGGGGTCATGTGATCCTTTTGCAGTCTTCTAATAAGCGAAGTCAATGGGAAAGCCAGATTCACCTAACAACCATGTTGCTAACTTAATCACTGTAGTGATACACTTAACAACCGTGTTGTTTAGCAATAGAAATTTTGGGCTCATCTTCTTCTAGCTTGTGGGATGATGGTTTGTCGGATACTTTCTTGGGTCTCTGTGGGAAGTCCTGTGGTTCTAAATGCTCCTTCTAAGGATGCAAAGAATTCTAGCTGAATAACATCATCCATGTTATAGTTGAGGCTTTCTGTGGGATATTGTGTACTGCAGTGGATAATGGATGTCTGGACATTTTGACCACCCATTCGGGCTCTGCTGCCTCCTTGATTCTGAGGTTTGAGGAGTTTGGTTTATATTTTGATTTTCCTTTTTCCGGCATGCCTCTGAGAAAGTCTGGTGGTGGTGGCCAGCCTTTCTAGGTGACGGTCTGTTCCAGCTGTTCCTTGAGGTTTGCCATGGTATGGTGATATTTGTTTAGTCTTAAGGTTTGCATCTGTGATCATAAGTCGCATCATTTTTCACACACACACCCTTGAGCTATTTTCCATCCAACTGTGCAGTTTATTGGAGGTTTGTGTTTGACACTGGTGGGACGAGCATGCTGCTGTAGGCATTCATGCAGGAAGAATATTTGATCCTTGGTGAATGAGTGCCTACATGCACATTTCTCCCATCTGCGTACATTCTGAAGCATCTGACACTGATACATGGTACCGATGGAGAATACTTATAGCTCAGGGTTGAAAAGAGGGGTCCTTGGTGCTCTCCGAGCTTGGTGGTCTCCTTGCAGATGTTTCATTACTATGTAACATCATCAGTACTAGTAGAGAGTGGGGTTTGCTCTCAATTTATATCCTGGTAGCTTGCTCTGTCAGTGTGGGTGTGGCCTTGATGGTTCCTGGGTTGGGACGTTTACTATTCACTTGCTTGGAATATTGTTTGCTTCTTGATTCTGGTCTAACGTTAACTTTGATGTTAATCTCTGCTTATCTGGGTGTTGATCACTGGTGAGGCATTTTGGTTTTATGTGATAGTGTTGATAAGATGAACTCTTATCTTCTTAATGTCCCCTTGATGCATGAAGGAGATCATCTTTGGAGAACCTCTATCCTTGGCTCTGTGGTATCGAATGCTAATTATTAGTAACTTGGTGGAGGAAGCTGATTTATGGAGTGTGTAGCCAACACAAAGCTGGGAAATATGGCTAATAATTTAGATGGAAGATTGAAAAAAAGCTCCACAGACTTGAGTGACAGCACTGAACATGGAGAAATATTCTGCATCTAAGTAGGTAAAATGGAGGTGTAGTTATTTAAGGGGGGGGGGGATCCTGGCTTGGCAGTAGGACATGGCAAAGGGATTTAGTGTCCTTGTCTACTGAATATTAAATGTGAGATGGCATCCTGATATAACATCTAAACGGGTAAATCTACTTTGGGACACATTAATAGGTACACAAAGCTGAGACAATGGGAAGAACTGTTCTACTCTATCTTGCCCCAAATGGTCACACCCTGTTTGTAGGCCCATGTCCAGTTCTGAGTACCAATGTTTTAAAAAGCAGAGTTACCAAGATTGTGAATGAACCAGGAGCCAAGTGTTTTGAGGGTATGCATAGCCTATTGAAGAGCCAGCCTTCAAACACCTGAAAAGTTTCAGATGACAGAACTGACATGTTCTTTACTGCCCTGGAAGGCAGGACCAGGACCAATGAGTTAACACTATGAAGAAAAAGTTTAAGTTAGATATCAGAAGGTAGTTCCTCAGGGTAAGAGCCATCAAGTCAATGGAAGAGACTGCCACATGTAGCAATGAGAAGCTGGATGGTCATCTATCTGAGACAATTTAGGGAACCCCACACAAACATTAGGGATTAATGACCCCAGGGGTCTTTTGAGGCTAAGCAACAAGATGCAGCCGAACAAATTATTTAATAAATTGTTAAAGGAACTGGGCATAAAAGAAAATGTAAGAGCAGTCTTCAAATATCTAAAAAGTTGACGTTCTAAAGAGGAAGTACACACACTTTTTCCTGAGAGGGTAGGACTAAAACCAGTGAATTAAAAATTGCAAGTTCCAAATTAAACATTAGGTATAACTATTTGACTATACAAAATGTAAGCCAGTTGAACACTGCCACATGACAGCGTTTTTCCTTTGCCAAAAACCATCAAACATAGGCATTGTTACATGTTTATCTATCAGAAAGGCTATAGTGGATGCTGTGCTTAAAAAGGTGTTAGACTGGACGGTCTTCGAGGCGTTCCTTAACTTTATGATTCTGTGACCAAACAAGGTACAGCTAAAAAGTTGCCTTTTTATCAGGCTCCCTGTCAGATACTCACCTCTTTATGTTTCTCCAACAGCCCTTCCAGTTTCCCCGGGGCCCAGAAGCCCAGTCCTTTGGCCCGCTCAGTCTCATGTTGTCGCTGAGCATTGTCTTTCTGCAAGCTTACACTCAATGCCACGTGCACCAAGGCCGTCATCAGCTTCATAGCTGGAGTGGAAGAAAGGACCACACTCCCAAGCATCAGGAAAGGCACTCCCAAGCATCAGGAAAGCCACAGTGGCCTCTCTTTTGCCCCAATTACTGTCCTACCTGCCAGGGTGCTGGTATGACGGAAGGCACGCACTTGAGAATCAGACAGGCCAGTCAGGAAGGCAATGAGACCGTCCATCAAGTATTCATCATAAATAACATTATGCTGGACATGGCGCACAAGCACCGCTATGAACTCACAGAATCCTGCACGGAAACGTCGCCACGTGGGAGTGTTCAGCAATACAGGGTACTCAGCTGAATCCTGGCATTAGGGGGGGGGAGAGAGACAAAGATCCATTAGAGTCAACGGAGGGGGGTGTCTGCCATCCTCTCCCTCCATGGGGAGCCTCTCAGCCATTCTCCCCCCCTCACCTCCTCAAAGGCTTCGGTCAGGCCTTTGATGATCTCTGAGTTCTGCAGGCCGCCGAGCATCTCCAGAGTCACGGTGCCTGCCAGACAAAGGCGGCGGGAGAAGAGGAGTAGGAGGAAGCCGATCCATCCGCCACCCCCCACCCCAGGCCCCCCACAACAGGGCCGGATCCTTTTCACCTCTGCAGCCGCAGGCGCGCACCACGAAGTTCACCAGCTCCACGAAGCCCCCGGCCCGGTCCTCCAGGTAGCTCTCCAGCCACTCGTCCACCACGGGCTGCGGGGAAAAGGGAGACGGAAGGCCAAGGCTCGAGGCGGGAGGGTGGGGGGGGTGGCGGAACCACCACCGCCCCCCCCCCGGGGCCCTCTCCAACGCCGAGGGGGCGGGCGCGGCCTCGTCTCACCTCCAGGGCGCTCCTGCCCGCCTTCACCGCCTCGAAGAGGCCCAAGCCGCCGGCGGATCCGGTCTCGCCCGACGCTCGCGGCCTCGCCCGCTTCGGCACCTGCGCCGGGCGGGAGGAGGCAGAGCCGCCGTCAGTCACCCGGGTGGTCACCGCCGCCCTCGCCCTGCCACCCGCCTGCCTACCGGGGAGCCGCGGCGCCGGGCCGGCCGCTTGGCGCGCCGTCCGACCGCCGCCTGCGCCTCGACGTCGCTGCCCGAGTCCCAGCCCGCGCCTCGCCCAGGCTCTCCCGACTCCGCCGCCGCCGCCGCCGCGCTCCCAGCAGAGGAGGACGAGGAGGCGGCCGGGGAGCGAGGCGGGGCGGGCCGGCGTCTCAACGGCATCGACGGCGGCGACATGGCGGGAAACGGCCTGAGGCGAGCGCCAACCCGACGGCCGCGTCACGTGACTCAGACGCGCACACGAGAACGGGGCCGCCACCTGCCCGGCACGCGGGCCACGCCCAACCTACGCATGCGCCGCCTGTGGGGGGTGAGGCGGGGCTCTCTTCGAGCGGCGCTTCCCTTCTGCAAAGCGCCGGCAAAGGAGCGCGAGGGTGCAAACGGGGTGGGGGCCCCGTCGTCCCCCGCACAGGGCGGGGCAAAGGTCCCTCCAAAGACGGGGGAGAGGTCACTGGAATCTCGGGGTGGTTCCCTTCGAAGGGCAGCCCCGCTACAGGGAAGCCTCCCCCCCGCCTGTCTCCGGGGTCTCTGGGGTGGGGG
>JANHFL010001597.1:42585-60774 GCA_032468155.1 Oxyrhabdium leporinum | reverse complement strand
TTTCTTTTGCAGACAAGTCAAGAAAAAGAGACACATTCCAGTCTAGGCCTTGCGTGTCCTATTCACTTCATTGCAAATGTAGAGGTAGGTCTTAAGTTACAACCATTCATTAAGTGAGCATTTAAAGTTACAACAGCTCTGAAAATAGTAATTTATGACTGTTTTCAGGCTTAACGACTCTTGCAGCAATCCTCATGGTTAGGTGATCAAAATTCAGACGCTTGGCAACTGGCTCGTATCGATGACGGTGTCCCAGGGTCATATGATCAACTTGTGCGAACTTCTGACAGGCGAAACCAATGGGGAAGCCGGATTCACTTAACAACCTTGTTTCTTAACAACTGCGGCAATTCACTTAATAACCTTGGCAAGAAAGGTCGTAAAATGAGGCGAAACTCACTTAAGAACTGCCTGGCTTAGCAACAGAAATTTTGGGCTCAATTGTGGTTGTAAGTCGAGGAATAACCTGGACTAGATTTCTGAATTTTTATCAGCATTCTTTTTACCCTGCCTTAAAACTCCTACAAGAGTTTTCCTTCTTGAGTGGAATTCCTCAAAATTTGCTTGGGTGTGTGTTTTAGTTCGCTTTCCACAGGAAGCCTTGTAGTGAAATCAGTTGGGAGCCAGCAGTTTTACCCTCACTAGTCACCAATTAACAGAAAACAGATCTCCTGTTTTACGCTGCAATTGCTGAGCAGTGCCTAGCAAGTAAATTCAGCAGGACTCCATGTATTTGGAAGGGTGAATAACAGAGATCTTCTAATGCTCAAGCAGGAAACACTACACCATTTCAGACAGGTGGCTGTCCAGTCTCTTCTTAAAAACCTTTTCTGCAGCCAAGATCTGTAGGCTGTTCTGTGAGTCAAGAAGACCCCAACACTTACTAGCTTACTCAATGAATATTTATGCCATAATTAATGCTTAAATTGTTCACATCTCCCAAAACTTTTAAATACACTTAAAAAAAGCCTTGTAGACAAGGCATGTTTGTATTTTACATCCCACGTAGGAGATGTTATTTCAGCACAGCTCCTCTGCAAAATCATTATGTTTCAAATCTTCCTGTTCTTCCTTTTTTCCCTCACAATATCTCTTGGAGGGGGGAATGGATTGCCACCTTTCCTTCTGTAACTGCAAACTGCATAGGTATGTAAAATGTACTGAATTAGAGGACTAATCGATACTGTAGTTAATATGTATCTCTCTATCTTTCCCAGCTCCCAAGTATAATTGTAAAGCTCTATTTAGTAACCTCTGAATTCAAATCTCAAGCTCATGTTTCATATCTAAACCTAGACAAAAACCGATACATACTTACATTCTACAAGCTAACTGAAAAACAGACAAGTGAATTTGCAGTTTCATAGCTGTAGGTCTAACTTTGTTCTGCCACCTTAAGGAAATAGGATAGGAGGATATACTTGAATAATTTTTAAAAAAGTGTCCTTTCTAACATATTCTTTTTTTTTTTTTTAGTAGTGACTCTAGGTTGGAATTCAAGAATGTCTGGTTTCAATTTCTTATTTATGTATTCAGTGAATAGAAGTCGCTACCGAAGTACTCGTTTCAGACTTGACTACCTATCTTTATAAAGCCATTTAGATGTTCTGACAAAGACAGTGCTACAAACCTTTTGGGGAATCCACCCACTCGTATTTGCATGAGCTTGGCACCCACCAACTTGCAGCGTGAACTTGCATGTTTAAATGCTGAATGAGGCTGGTTTTAACATTTCAAAGAGAGGACCATCTGGAGAATGATAGAGGGATTTGGCAGCAACTCTTTAGACAAAGCTCTGTAGAGTGATCCCAGGAAAAAGTCTTTGACGTAGGAGAGTGCTGACCTGTAGGCCCTCCGTTTGTGCACTAAACAGCAGTTTCTCCTTCAAATTTGGATTAATGCATAACCTGAATAGCAGTTCGCACCATGCGGACTGCCTCGCACCGACCGAGATGGCTTGGGGTTCTCAGAGCTAATGGAAGAGGAAAGTAGAAATGTAGGATAGAACCATCAGGCACCTGACTTTTGTGTATGGAAAAGGGGAGGGTTTGCCATCTGAGAAAGAAACTACCTAGAGCAGGTAGTGTCAAACTCAAGTCATCATGGTGGCATCACATGAGGTATCGGGACTTTTTTCCCCCTTGCTAAACCGGGCATAGGTGTGGCCAGCATGTGATGCATCCAGCCCGTGGGCCCGGAGTTTGACAGCTCTGATCTAGAGCTAGAAGTAACAACCTTGGAGAAAAAATAGTGAAAGCTAGACTATCAAAATACAGGTAGTCCTCGACTTACGACCACATTTGAGCCCAAAATTTCTGTTGCTAAGTGAGACATTTGGGTTTTGCCCCATTTAATGACCTTTCTTGCCACAGTTGCTGAGTGAATCACTGCAGTTGTTAAGTTAGTAACACGGTCGTTAAGTGAATCTGGCTTCCCTATTGGCTTTGCTTGTCAGGAGGTCACATGACCCTGGGACACTGCAACCTTCATAAATATGAGTCAAGTTGCCAAGCATCTGAATTTTGATCACATGGCCATGGGGATGCTGCAATGGTTGTTAAGTGTGAGAAACGGTCATAAGTCACTTTTCTCAGTGCCGCTATTCGAATGGTGACTAAATAAGCTGTTGTAAGCTGAGGACTACCTGTACATGACATTAGCTATCCCAGGTTGCCATAAAAGGGACACACCATTATTAGAAATGATGCTTTTGTGTTTGTGCCTGTGTGTGTGAAATTCAAAGTTTTCCTCTGAATCTACCATTATAGTCTGTAATAAACTGATTACAATGCAGCAGACTGGATTTCCTTGGCAGCAATGACAAAATCTAACTCTCATGACTCTAAGACTTTGTAACAAATGTAAGATAAATTTTTCATTCAGTTAGGCTCAGCTCCCAGTGACTTAAAGAGACACAGCCATCATTTTTCCTGATGGCAGTATGGAAGTAGCCTGTGATGATTGCTTTGGGATAGGCTTTCCACTTGTCAGCCTATTTTATTTATTTATTTGGTAGATTTTTTTTTTATCCTGCTTTATTACTTTATACGTAACTTAAAGAGGTGAACATGCCTAATACCCCTTCCTTCTCCTGTTTCCCCCACAAAAACAACCCTGTGAGGTGGGTGGGCTAAGAAAGTATGACTGGCACAAAGTCACCCAGCTGACTTTCATGTATAAAGCAGAACTAGAACTCACCGTCCCCTGGTTTCTAGGCTGGCACCTTAACCACTATACCTAATAGACCCTTAGGCCTAGTGTATCATTCTAGAATATCTTGGCAATTTCCCATCTAAGTATTAACCAGTCCTAACCCCACTTAGGTTTGAACCCAGACAGATATCTTCCTTTCAACTGGTCTGCCTCTTTATGCTGAAAAATCTGGATTCTGCAATGATGCAAGCCTTTTGCTAATGTACAGCTTAATCGGAGGCCTAGAAGAATTTCCCCAGGCATCGCTTAAGCCATACAGATAGGGAAAACTTACATAATTTGATTTGTATTCTGCCTAGAGCAGAATGATGATAGAAAAGGTCTTTCTATGATAAGGATAATAAGGCTCGGAAGTGACAGATGTCTGCTCCCTGCTGCTCCATGTTAGAACATTATGTAATACATCCAGAACCTTTATTTATTCCTCCTCCCTTTCTTTAGAAATTACAGCAATGAAGAAAAATTAAAATTCAGTGCTCAGCCTAAAGCTCATATCTCTAAAAGAGGATTGAATGTCTGGCTTGAAGAAGGGGAGCAATTTTCTCAAACTGCAAAACACAAACACTTTATTCTCTGTATTGGAAGAGTCCCACAGAATTTCTGTAATGTCTTTTTTTTTAATGTGTATTGATATCAAACATTTTTACTAGCTGTTAGACTAAACCAGAGAACAGGTTTTTATGGTGAAAATGCAAGGTAAATTTTTATCTTTATTTGTGAAGCCTCTGTGTAGGCTTGCAATTTATGGTTACACATCCTCCTTTCTGTGAAAATGTGGACAGGGTGCCAAACTGCTGAGGGAAGTCACCCTCCTAGAAGAATGAAATATTTTAGGAAATATTAAAAAGGCAGAATATTATATTTCCCCTAGCAGAGAAATAGAAATCTTAAGGGAGACAGAAACTCAGAGCTTCAGTTCCCTGCCTCCAGCAGATATTTGGTGCCCATAGAGAAGGACCGGGCCAGCCTATCTACAAAACAAAAGACCTTCAGCTTCAGGGTGATGGGATTAAGACATGACCACCCAGGACATAATAGGATTATCTAGCAGTATTGCATTGCACAATTTCCTAAGGACATTGCATCACCCAGCAAACTTCAACCAAACTTTATTCCATATGGCCCCATGGGAGTCTGACTACAGCCAATAGAATACATTTCTTGCACAGGAACAGGAAGCTCAAGAGCAAGGCCCAAGAGAAGGTATAAATAACCCTCGTTCTCAACTCCAGGTGGTCAGCTGCCCAGGACCTCAAATGTATGTGGTCCTGTCCATCAATAAACCATCTTTCCAATCAGCCTCCATGTTTCCAGTGTCTTTCTCCCCACTTGGAACCTGAACCAGATGGATATTTCTTCCAACAATCGGGAATGAAAAATGGGATGCTCACACACTTGCAATCCCTCAACTATCTTCTTCCCTTCTGAACAGTTCTGAAGAAGAGAGTTTGATCATTCCTCCCCCCCCCTTAAACTTGGGAGTGAAAAAGTTTTAAGGAATATCATTTCCATCAAAAAGATTTTTTTTTTAGAAAAAAAATCAAAGCGTTATAACTATAATTACCTTAAAGAAATCCAGCTGCCGAATTCACTTCTGTTTGAGGCTGACTTTCACCACAATGATTGGGTGACATCAAAACTAAACTCCTCTATGGATATATGTAATTAAATTCTCTGTAAGCTACTACTAAAGTAATTATCAATAGCTTAGGAGGAGGCTACTCTAGCAGTCAATCTGGAGGAGAGGAGATGGGGAGGGGAGGACTTTTTCTTTTTTGATTTAAAAATATGCAGGGTTTTTTTATTTATATGCTGCCATTTTTTAATCCTTGTTATGCCTGGGAACGTCGGTCTCTAAGAGAATCTGGTTGACATGATATTCTTAATTTGCTTAACAAATAGGTGAGTTTAGGAACCTGTTCAGTTATAGAATTTTACAAAGAGTCAAAAGCCTTCTTCATTCAAACCTTTTATTTCTCTCCCTCTCTCCCTCTCTCTCTCTCTCTCTCTCAGTTTGGCTATCACGAGCCTTTTTTTGAAAGAGCAATCAGCATTTTTTTACAAAATTAAAGATCTGTGATGGCTCCTAATGGCCAGATATGTTTTTTTAATAGCTCTGAATGTTTTCTTGATAGCTTTGAATATTTTTCCCCTAACATCTGGAATGTAATGCTCATCAGACCCCTGGGAGCGCAGTTTGTAGTTGATGGTGAATCGATTTGGGGTAAAGGGATTCAGGATTAATGGATTTATTATCTTCTGCAAGTGTGAAGATTTGGCTCCATTAGGTTCAGTTTGTATTGTGGTTAAATATGATTCAGATTAGAAAGAACTAAGGAGAAATTTCCTGATAGTTAGAGCAATTAATCAGTGAAATGGCTTAACTCCAGAAATGGTGGGTACTCCAACACTGGAGGTTTTAAAAAGAGAGTGGACAACCATTTGTCTGAAATGGTATAGGACTTCCTGCTTGATCAGGAACTTCAAGGAAAGACCTCCAAGGTCCCTTTCTCTTATTCTCCAGATGAGTGGACTTCCCAGAATTCTCAGCATTTTCCATGCTGGCTGCAGCTAACCTTTATTCATTTATATCAGTACTTCTCAACCTGGAAGCTTTCAGATATGTGGACTTCAGCTCCCAGAATTCCCAAAATCTGGCTGGGGAATTCTGGGAGTTGAAGTCACACATCTGCCATGGTTGAAAAATGCTGTTGTAGAGAGTGTTAAGTTGGGAAAATAATAACATAGACACTATGCCCAATTCTAGATCCCAGGGCCATCTATGACCCGCAAAAGCTTTGATGTGGCTCCAACCTCTCCAGACATTTCTGCCAATGTGTAATTTCTAATGACAAAGGAGGAAGCATGATTAAATATGTGGAAAGGAATAAATGTTTTTGTATTTAATTTTAAGAATCTAGAAATGAAATCAAATGTAATTTTGTCCCATCTCCATGTATTTTTTGTCCTGCCCCTGATTATTTTTGTAGGGTCTGACAGTTTATATACTAAGACTAAGTGTGCTCCATTGCCCCAAACAGTTGCCATTGTGCCTAACCACAACCTGCCATTTTCATCAATGGAAACATTGTTCTAATTGTGACCAATGCAACCTTCCTTGTAGATGTTCAGGTAAACAAACTAGAATCATCACTGCTTTTAGATCAATGAACTGCGGGCTATTTCAGGGCCAGGGCATAGAACAGATGAAGTCCCAATCTCATTGCAAAAGGAATTTGCAGATGAGGCTACTACATTCTAATTTTGACTTTCTACTTCTGAAATAAAGGAAGATGCAGAATGGAAAGGGTCTCAAGAGGCTTGCCTACTACTGTGCATAGAGAAAGTCAGGTCTTGCTGGACACTGATAGTGAACCTGTGACACACGTGTCAATGGTGACACACTACAACCTTTTGTGTGATGCACCAGCATTCATCAACATCCCACAACTATTCCTGAAAGCATGTCCATTTCCACACAATTTTGGGAGGCTGGTGAAGCCGCACCCGAGTGGGCGGTGCTCTTGAGCAGTCTCCTGATGTCGCACAAGGGGGTTATGCAGCCTCCAGAATCTCTGAAAATCGCATGAGAATGGGGTGTGCATGGTTCTTGGAGACTATGGAAGAGCCTCCTCCAAGGCCACTTCAAGAAAGAAGATCCTGTCCTTATAATATTTAATTTTATTCAAAGAAGATTAAAAGACAAAACACCAAAATATTACAAACAAAACCCACAACAAACAGGACATTAAAAAGAAAAAGTGTCTTAGGAAAAAAAAAGACTTTTTTTTTGGGTGGTCAATATTTTGGTGCTTGGTGGTCCATATTTTGACGCTTGATGCATTTAATCTTCTTGGGATAAAATTAAATAGTAATAGGTTAAAAGAAAGAAGATCTTGCATGTCCCAGGGGTGCCTCCGGTAAGCCACAGGGGCCTGTCAACTAAAAGAGACTACTGCCTGAAAATAAGTGGTGTGCAGCAGGTCCTGAGAATCACAGACATGGTCTGTATTTTTTATAAATAAATGAATATGTAAATAATTGTTTCTCTTCGGTTTGGGTGTGTGTGAGACATGTCAACAGAGTTAGGCATATTCCGAATTTTTGACAGGTCTAGCCCAAAGGGTTGGCATTCACAGTGCAAGGCTATGGGTTGCATTTGCATAGGAACGTTCATGTACTTAAACTCAATGCTTCTGAAAAGAAAGTGGTATTGTTGCTTCTGTAAATAGCAGGACAAGTTTCTTAATTGGGGGTATCTGATACCGCTTGTAGAAAGTTAGCACCCACCCCTCTCCTAGAAGAATGAAATATTTTAGGAAATATTACAAAGGCAGAACATTTCCCCTAAAAAAGAAATAGAAATCTTAAGGGAGACATAAACCCCAGCTCCCTGCCCCAGCAGATATTTTGGTGCCAGCCTACGTACAAGACAAAAGACTGGGCCAGCCTATCTACAAAACAAAAGATCTTCAGCTCCAGGATTATGGGATTATCTTTCAGGGCAAAGCCATTCAGCCACAATAGCTATTGCACAACAGGCCCCTCCATTACATCAGCAAGCTTCAACCAAGCCTGGGACTCAAGACAGCCTACAAAGTTAGCTATGACCCCTGCATAGCCCCATGGGAGTCTGACAGCAGCCAATAAAATACATTTCTTGCACAGCAGCAGGAATGCCCATGAGAGGGTATAAATAACCTTCTCTCTCTACTCCATGTGTTCAGCTGCACCAGGACTTCAAACCCATGTCGTCCTGTTCATCAGTAAACCATCTTTCCAATCAGTCTCCATGTTTCCAGTTGTCTTTCTCCCTACTTGGAACTGAACTCAGATGGATATTTCTTCCAACACTCTCAATAAGGATATTGTTGTATTCAGAAGATATAATAAATGTGCTAATTGCTGACACGCCTTATCCGTTTTGATTGAGTGCGCTTTTAACTGGATTGATTGACCAATGAAGGCTGCTTCCAAATTCATCCGTTTTCAGAAAGACCGGTTCCCCCATCCCTGATGACCTGCCGTATCTGAAAAAGCTCGGTATGGAGTAGTTTGTTTTCTAAAGTCGCACTGTCAAGTGAGTTGTGGAAATTTTCCAAAATCATTGCCTTATTCTTTCATTCTGGCTGCTTTAAACTGAAGGAGGAGACAAGGAATTTCAAAGTTCTTTGTAACACTGCTGAAACACTGCTCTGTGTTTTGTTGTTTTGACAAGTGGTTGGAGGTGATAGGCTCTGCTTGTTGGCTCTCCGTGGCCTCCACATTCTGTAGTTGCAAGCATATATCAAGGCACAGCAAGAGAGAGAGCTGATGGTAACTACAAGACCCTCTTTTTTTATTTCATACACGTGGTGCAGTGTTGGTTTTGATGGTTAACAGCTGTGCTCACCAATGTTCCTGACCTAAACAAAGGGAGATAAGAAGTTGCTTGCCTTGAGGTTGACCTGGAGAAGGAAGAGTCAGGTCATTATGGGTCATTGTCTCTCAACTTTAGAACTATGAAGAGATGACCTGAACAAGGAAGAACTCACTGCTCCAATCAGTGGTCTCCACAGAAGGTCAAGGGGAGTGGACTAACAAAAGCAGCTTGGTGCCAATTTACAGGAAGCCCCTATCAATCATAGGGCAAGCCCTGGACCGTTTATCTGTGCCACATGTCATCCCAAAGGGGCACATAAGGCCAAGATTTCCCTCAAATATTTAGTTTAGATAAAATTCATTGACAATTCTATTTGAAATATAGGTGTGCTGAATTATTTCTTGACCTTTTGTGCAGAGGAATAAATTAAAAATATTTTGGAACTGTAAGAGTTAAGTTCATACACAGAGGAATTTGGGAGTAAATCTAATTTTAATATGCTTTAATTTAGTAAATAAAAAAGCATTGCCCTTTTTATTCAACATGAAGTAATATCTATTACTTTCCCTGTTGATTGCTCATCTACCAGTTATATGGAGTCATTTGAAAGGATGTTTTCAAAGTAAAAATGCTAAACTTTTACCTACGCTACCATAATTCCAGGAGCACCATCGCATTAAAACAGTTTGGAGGAGTAAAAAAATCAGAAAGATTTTTTTCGAAACAAAAGAGTCTATGGAATGGTCATTTCCTTTCATTGTCCGGGCAAATTTGTCAGATAAGAGACAAGAGAAGAAACAGATTGGATTTGGTAGAGATGAGCAAGTAAATGAAATATAATGTATTGTGTGCCTTACAGAACTTCTCAGTAATATATTTGGTGTGAAAATGATTCTGACTTAGACTAACTTTATTATCACTTTGAATGTACACTAATCGGCATTCATTAAAATGAAATTTTGTTGCATAGAGCTCTCAAAGGGTCTCTACCTCTAATATGCACTGCATAAACAAAACCAAATAAATAAATAAACAAACAAATAAATAAATAAATAAAGCACATACCCACATATATTATATGACACAGTGAAAAAAAAACCCAGTTTAGTTTGGATTTAGTTTTGACAACTTCAGATGGGAGATATAACAAGCTTACACTGACTATATTCCATAAAATGCTTGGCAAACTGTATACAGGTAGTATTGGACTTGTGAGCACAATTAAGCCTAGAATTTTAGCCATAAGTCATGGTGATCGTAAGTTGAATAACCATGTGACTGGGCTTGATTTTATTTTTTACAGTGCTCATTGTAACTGAATGCAACTGGTCATCAATGACCAAAAAAAAGTCCTCTGTCTGTTTTATTGTTTACAGTCCTTCTGGCACTGTAAACCATCTTGAGTGTCAGAAGGAATCAGGATAAACACTTCTGACAGAATAATGGATTAAAAAGTTTTCGGTACCACCAAAACCTCAAATTCAAGCTTCGCCTCCAAATATAGAGGCAGAAAGTTGCCCCCAAAATTTGTTTCACCTATTTAGAACACTATTTCTTCATCTTTAGAAACACGTATATATATTTTTTTCCTAGTAATGTTCAGCACCTTGGTTTGCCCAAACGGAGCCTATTGGATTCATTCACAAAGACCCTGATCTTACTTTTTATTTCTAGTATTTGCATCTTACTATTGGACTAAGCATTTAGCAGGGTTTAATTAATGCTGCCAATACTCTGCTCCACTAAATGATTGTTTAGCCTAGAGTGGAATAAAGTACTATAATGACTAATACGGTATCATTATGTAACAGAAAATTAAAAATCTGATAATTTGATTGGAAGTCTCAGGTGAGTTTTCTGTATGAAAGTGTTAACCCCAAGTAGCTATAAACAGGTAAATGTTTTATTCATCCAACAGATAAAGAATAAATGCATATGATATAAATTACGTATAATTAATACTCTTGGGGCAAAAAACCCTCCTTATGCTAATAGGTTGGTGGTTAATTAAGAAATGGAATATGAGGCAAACAAAGGTGATTAGAACATACTGTGGGACCATAAACAGACATTATGCTTTAAATAATCTCTCTATAAAAACACATTTTATGGCAAACAAGTTTGCTTTGATCCAGTGCAAAAAGCTTAATGCTTTATGGAGAAAGGGAGAGAGAAAACAGTGAGGAAAACTGCTTTTGTACTGTTCATGGACTATATAAACGCTTCATGTTGTAACTCACTTTTTAAAAAAATGTTGCCCTAAGGAATGGGAGCTAAAGGTAAGTGGAATGAACAAAACAAAACAAAAAAAACCTACAGGTAGTCCTCAACTTATGACCATTTGTTTGAAGTAACGATGGCTCTGAAAGACGGGTGGTTCTGACTGATCCACAGAGTTCCAGCTATCCCATCACTCCTGTTGCTATAGGTAGTCCTCAATGTACGACCGCAGCTGAACCCCAAATTTAGGTTGAAACTTTTGAACTAATTGAAACATTTGATAACAGAGTTTTGTCCCATTTTACGACCTTTCACGTGACCCTAGGATGCTGCAATCATCAGAAATATGAGTCAGTTGCCGAGCCTCTGAATTTTGATCCTGTGACCATGGGGACGCTGAAATGGTTCTAAGTGTGAAAAACGGTCAGAAGTCACTTTTTTTTTCAGTTCCGTTGTAACTTTGAATGGTTACTAAACGGATTGTTGTAAATCGAGGAGTACCTATATATGATCATGATCTGAGCTCTTGGCAACTGGTTTGCACTTAACAACCAGTTGCGGAATAATACTGCAATTTTGTGATCATCATTTGCAACATTCCCCAGAAAGTCAATGGGGAAGCCAGCAGGGAAGGTCACAAATCACTGGGCAACTCTCTCTCTCTCATTTGTGCACCCTTCCCATCCTCCCTGCAGTTGTGCTGTGCAAACCACTCCCACACTCCCATGCACTTCTGCACACCTTCCAGACCTGTGCCAAGACCCTTGCACCACCGTGATCAATGCCACCCAACCCTCTCCCCAATCTACACCGCATTCTTGTGCACCCCACCTGACCTACAACACAACTCTTGGGCAAACCACTTGTATCCTCTCCAGCACCTTCTGTGACCCACACTGCACCCTGGGGCATCCTTGTGAAACCTTGCTGTGCCTCCCTTGAACCCCCCATGCACCCCTTCACTCCCTCTTCTACCCGGCAATAGCCACTTGCCTACTTGCTGCCCTGGGATTTGCAACTTCCTATCAGCTTCCTCACTGACGTTGGCTTTAGGAAGCTGGCAGGGAGTAGTCTTGCCTGAAGACTGTGGGATTCAGTTAAGGTTGGCACAGATTGCCATTGCTAAACAATGAGGTCATGCTTTATGACCACATTGCTTAGTGATAGAAATTCCAGGCCCAATGGCCATCATAAGTCAAGGACTATGAGTCCTCTAATTTTACGGGAGCAACATTGAGTATCTACCGGTAGAACTAAGGAGAAATTTCCTGATAGAGAGAACAATTAATCAGTGGAATAACTTGCCTCCAGAAGTCGTAGGTGCTCCAACACAGGAGGTTTTTAAGAAGAGATTGGAGAACTATTTGAGATGGTATAAGGTCTCTTGCCTTGAGCAGGGGGTTGGACTGGAAGACCTCTGAGGTTCCTTCCAGACCTATGACTCTATTTCTATTTCTTACTTTCTACCTAATGACCACAATTCAACCTTGAATTTTGATCATAAGTCATTGTAGTTATTCTGTGGGTCATCACTTGATTCAATTTTACAGTGCTCCTAAAGCAAGTCACCATAGTTACTAAGTGAAACATGGCCATTAAGCAAATCCATTCTCCTGAATGGACATTTTTTTTGCCAGAAACTGGCAAAAAAATATATGTTGAAAATTGTAATCATGTGAGTGTGGGATGCTGCAACCGGTCATAAATGTGAGCTGATTGTCAAGTGCCCAAAATGCAATCACAGGCGAGGGAAGTGCAGCAGTCGTTATTTGAAGGATGGGTCATTAGAACTTTTGGCGGGGGATACTTTATAATTTTAAATGGTTGTTAAGCGAGGACTACTTGTACCTGTATGTCATGGTCATGATGATGAAATGTCATTCTAGTTGGGATGTAATTACCTGTACTATGTATGTTTGTTCTCTGCTTCTAACTATACACCGCAGTGTTCCACAAACTTGGTAATTTTAAGATGTGTGGACTTCAGTTCCCAGAATTCCCTAGCCAGCCATGGGAATTCTGGGAATTGAAGTCCATACATCTTAGAATTGCCAAAGTTGAGAAACACAGATGTAGAGAAATCTTCTGAAAGGGGAAGCCTGGATAATATTTATCCATAATTTTTCCATTCTTTCACTGGCTACAATCTGCTTCAGCTAATGATCTGCTTACTACAGAATACTGAGGGGTTTTTTTTCCCTGGGAATACAAGGTAAGCACCTATATGGTTAAATAAACTCAGATTTTGGAGTAGGGAGGGATTATATCATCAAATACAGCATTAATTTAAAAGGGTTTTATTTCCAGGGGTGTATATTAGTTCTCTGAGGGGAAAATGAAGGCAGTTTGGCAGACTATTTTCATTTGTTTTGGCTTCGCTATTGTGCGTGATGGTAGTGGTGAATAATTTAAGATTCTGGTTTCATTGCAGTTAAGAATAATGTTGTAAAGGGACTCGCTTTTGCCTGACATTTTGGTGACCTTTATGTTGGCTTCTTACAGCACGGCCCTAATCCTCTACCTAACTGTGAGGGAGGCCGGAAGTTCTGTAAAGAAACGTGTTAATTTTATCAGGGTTTTTTGCCTAATCTAAATTAAAATGTTAATTGGGAATAAGGTTTTGATTAGTACTTGTCATGAATTTAACCTCTGATTAGTGGTGCTGGAGCTCTCAGTATGAGAGTCCCATAGGACTGGAGGAGGAATTGAGTAGGCAGCAGGGAAGCTGATATCTTCCACATGTTTTGGACTACGGCTCTCCTTAAAACTGCCAATGTAACCAACGGATGGGGACAGTAGGATGTGCAGACCAAAATAGCTGGAGGCCCCATCCACAGTTCTTGCAACAATTGAATGGATCCGTACATTTCCTTCAGAGAAATAAAATTAATCTATGACAATATAATCCCAAGAATTATTCCAGCATGCTGGTTTTCTCACGTTCTCCTGTAATAGCATAGCAATGGCAGTTAGACTTATATACTACTTCACAGTGCTTTTATAGCCCTCTCTAAGCGGTTTACAGAGTCAGCATATCGCCCCCAACAATCTGAGTCCTCATTTTACCCACCTCGGAAGGGTGGAAGGCTGAGTCAACCTTGAAACTGGTCAGATTTGAATTGCCAAATTGCAGGCAGCCGGCAGTCAGCAGAAGTAGCCTGCAATACTGTATTCTAACCACTGTGCCACGATGTAATGTCCTTATCTTCAATGGAGAAGAACTATGGAGCAATGATTCCATTTGTATATCCTGCAGTAAGAAGGTTCACATGATCATTTTTCTCTATAGTCTCTGAACCTTAAAAACAAATCCCTGCAACCCTCCTATGGAATGTGGGAAATACTGTGAGGGAAATTTCTCAATCTTAAAATCCAAAGGAAATATTTTTGCTTAGCTCCGTGAGTTCAATACAGGACAATGAAAGATCAGAATTATAAGTACAATATGGAGGCAATGTAAGAAAAAAAAAAGAGCAAGGCACTTCCTGGAGAATTTTTAGTTTACTAGTGGTTAAGGCATCAAGCTAGAAATAGGAGTCTGTGAGTTCTAGTCCTGCCTTAGCCATGAAAACCAGCTGGGTGACTTTGAGACAGTCGCGCTCTCTCTCAGCCCAGCCCACCTCACAGGGTTGTTGTGGGGAAAATAGGAGGTGGAAGGAGGATTAGGTATGTTGCCACCTTGAGTTATTTATAAAAATAAAATTGGGATAAAAAATATCTAAAATAAAAAAAGACTGGTTTCCACAGATTTTTCTATATGAACTGTGGGCTCAAAGGATGGGGAAAGGAATCCTTCCGAATCCTGCCCAGAGTTCATGCTCAAAGTTATGGCTCATGAGCTCTTCTCCAGCAGGATGCTTCCTTTGTCACTGCCTGCATTGATGGAAGGATGCTTTGTGCCTGGGAGGAAGAGGCTGAAAGTCAGTTTCATCTTGTCTAGCTTTCTCCACCCTTAAGTCATTGGCTCCATTCTGATTTGAACCGTCTAAATCAGGAGTGCTCAACCTTAGCGACTTTAAGACTTGTGGACTTCAACTCCCAGAATTCTCCAGTCAGCATGGCTGGAGAATTCTTTAAATTGAAGTCACGTGAAGTGTTAATGCCACTTTATGATGCCGTGGTAAGGCCACACTTGGAATACTGCATCCAGCTTTGGTTGCCACACCGTAAAAAAGATGCTGAGACTCTAGAAAGAGTGCAGAGAAGAGCAACCAAGATGATTAGGGGGCTGGAGGCTAAAACATAATGAATGGTTGCTGTTATTGGATATGTCTAGTTTAATGAAAAGAAGGAGTACGGGTGACATGATAGCAGTATCCAATATCTCAGGAGTTGCCACAAAGAAGAGGAAGTCAAACTATTCTCCAAAGCATCAGAAGACAAGACAAAAAAGCAGTGGATGGAAACTAATCAAGGTGAGAACCAACCTAGAACTAAGGCGAAATTTCCTGACAGAACAATTAATCAGTGGAGCAACTTGCCTGAAGAAGTTATGAATGCTCTGACACTGGGAGTATTTAAGAAGAGATTGGATAAACATTTGTCTGAAGTGGTATAGGGTTTCCTGTCTAAGCAGGGGGTTGGTCTACAACAGTGCCCCCCCCCCAACCTTTTGGGCACCAGGGACCGGTTCCACGGGGAGAGGTTTTTCCGTCGATCGGAGGGGGCATGGTTTGGCGCGCTGCCTGCATACTGTGGATGGGGACTCGCTTGTTTGCGCAGCTGGTTTCTGGCATGCTAGGGGTTGGGGACCCCTGAAGTAGGTCCCTTCCCACTCTGTTATTCTGTTATTTAGTTAAGTCCACAAGTTTTAAAGTTGCTAAGATTGGACACCCGTGAGCTAAATGAAACTATGATCCTTGTTCATTTGGTTCCTTTACCTTGCCTCTTTCTTTTGATACGAGGATAAAAAGAGGAGTGGGAAAAAAAAAGGCCTAAAGAGAGACAAAGACTTTCATTGTTATCCACCAGGTAGCTTTCTAGTTATGCTACTCTAGTTTGCTTATCGTTGACTTGGCCTGCTGTACAGGGATGACTGTGGGGGAAAAAAAGAAAAAAAACAACAACAACCCAGACATGGGGCATTAGCAATGAACTAAAAGGATCTTTAAATGATTTCAAATGGATGGCAGAGGGTTGAATCATAAAAGGTTGGCAAAAAAAGATCCTCTCCCCTCATGAGGTCTGGCTAATATCAGGAATTACAGCCTCAAACGCTGCAGGTGTGGATCCATTTCTTTCAGTGTGAGCAAATAGGGTTGCAACTGCTTTTGACAATCTAAAAGCTGCACAATTCCCGTGGCCTGGGGGCAGACAATGATGTTTGGGAGATGCTGATTTTAGGACAGAAAATTACAATGGTTATGCAGTAAACAGCACCTGGAAGTTTACTAATGATTTTTACAATTAACAGCAGCACTGTGGTCTTGATTATTCAGGCATGCTTTCTATGAAAGAAAAGAAAAGAAGCAGATGTTGATGAGAGTCATGTGATCTCAGCTTTTTGTTGTTTGATATATATATTTTTTTAAATAATGTTTTTATAACAGGAGGTAGAACTTCCTTCCTGTAAATCTGTTTAGTCAAGCCATCATGTGTCACAAACAGGGAATAGCTGGTTTGGCTTGTAATGATTTCATGCTGACCTCATCAAGATCGTACATTTTTCTCAGATATTTGGGTGCGATTAGGCTTAGAGGAAACAGCCAGGTTGGTTTCTTTTTCCCCCTCACTGCAAAGGTCGTCTGAAATTACGTGCACATTTATGCATACATGCATCCTGATTAGGCAAAAATCAGATTGATCAAATGACATAGCCTAAGATACTTCTGACTTCAGATATTTCTAGGATACAACTTCCAGTCAGGAATCACTTCCTGAAAAGTTCACCAGGCGTTCATCTGCTGTTCTGGGTCATTGTCCCAGTCAGAAACTCACAGTTCTGTGTCTTGTGGAATGGGAGATTTTTTTTTTATCAAGATTCTTATATATGTATTTGCAAGAATTGCTGCAGTGAAGTGATTGATGGCATTTATACTGCTTTGCGATTTGCAGCAAATCACTCAGCAATTTAGGATGGAGTAGCATACAAATTTGCGTAATAAATAATAAACAAGCTGAAATCCAAACCTGAGTGAACAAAGCACAATTCCTTTGTTCACAGACTATGCTACCCTCTAGGAAATCAAATATATATATGTACATATATATACATATACATATAAGTGTAATATATAATCTGGTTCATACAACATGCTATTTCCTCAATGGGTTTCCTGAACTGCACAAAATACCCAATCTCATTTTAGTCTTGGATTCATGAGTTGAGTGTATATGATAAAACAACCATTTATCTGTAAATTTTCTTAGTTTTATCAAGAATACACTTTATACTGAGTTTCACTAAGAACACAATCGTTTTTCTAGGTTGGCAGAGTTGGGTTGAGTCCAGCTGGGACCAGAAAAGTCATTTCAATGAGTCTGTTGATTTGATGAATGTTTTAGGGACCACAGGAGGCCACTGTGGTTGGGATAGGTCAGTAAAAGTGTTGTTGCACAGCTAGAATAACTTCTTTGGATCCAACAATATAAATACAACTAGTGAAAATATTGACTTGTCTTAAATTGTCAATCTCTTGATTCATTTACTCTCATATTAAATGGTTCCAAAGGGAGAGCCCGTTTTAGCATATCTGTGAGTTTAATTGTTCTGTTTCCCAGATGAAGAATGCATCCACATAAAGAAAGCTGAGATAAATTGGTGAGGCCCTTCACTGATTTCAGTGGTCATCCAATAATTTATAGCAATAAAGAAAAGCTCTTTGTTTTGGCATAGTTTCACATTGATTTTGCAGTTAAATACATCTTAACCTGCAATGTTATCTTAAAGCAGAACTATGAAATATCTGAGATTAATTCACCAATAATATTAACAGCAAAGGCACTGAAATATTATACATAGAAGAACTAAAAAAAAAATCTTATCTTAAGTCTCCACCCACCTACCTAAATAAAGGTAGATTGCAAGGTACGGAAGTCTATTTTAACATTCCTGTCAAACACAGTGATTTCTTTTTCTACTAATACATTGATCCATTAATTTAATTTAACAGTTAATAGGATTCCACACAGCAGAAGTTTATCTCATCTATTAGGTTTAGTTTCTTCTTAAAAACTTACAGTAGCTAAGGAGTTACTAAAAGAAGGCATATAAAAAGTTCATTGAGTCCCATTGTCAACAATGACAGGATAACTACTTAGACCAGGCTATCCAAACTGATGTCTCTGAGAGATATGCTGGATGACAAATCCATAATTCCTATATTTTATTTTCTTTCTTTCTTTCTTTCTTTCTTTCTTTCTTTCTTTCTTTCTTTCTTTCTTTCTTTCTTTCT
>JANHFL010001597.1:28617-40310 GCA_032468155.1 Oxyrhabdium leporinum | reverse complement strand
TCCCACTCTCCTATTAGGGTGGCATCTTTCTAGTGCAGAAGATTAAACCTGTTCTGCTAATCTGCATAATCAGCTGTCATATTATTGTCACAAGCAATGAGGGAAATGGGTGCTATTTCCTTGGAGGATCGCAAATCTAGGCCAAGCAGAAGAGCCTTTGCCAGTCTCTGGGGGAGATTTATTTCATTGAAAAAGAGTATCCAGCCCAGCAGTATTCAAAAGCCAAAAGGAAGTTAAATTCAGCTATGAAGTTGTAGTCTCTTAAACTGAAATTGGAAAAGAGAAACAGTTAGAGTTATGTCAACCCCCTCCCCTCTGTTTTTCCAGCTTGCTAGACAAAGTTACCTGAAAAAGTTATCTTTAAAATTAAGCAAAATTGGGATGGAATTCTGATAGGTTGGATTTAGAATTTTGATTCCATCAAAAAATTTTGATTCCACCAAATAAACATTCTCTTTTTTTGGAGGAGACGGACGGACATGAAAAAGGGTTCAGGACTAGACCCATTTTTCACTAGGATAATTGTCTTGTATGGCGTGGGGAGAGAGCCATCAAAAATAAGATTGCATTCAAAAATTGGCCAGTTCTGCCTTGGGCCTGTGGGGAAAGAAGAGAGAAATGTTATCCCAAGGCATCCCTTTGGAGGAAGCAGATGGCCAGAGGCTCATAATGTTATCAACTTCTCCATGCTAAGTTCTGCCCCCTCCTTTCTTAACTTACCTTAGATACTAGCTAGCTGAGTTCTAATAAAGGAGAATATTTGCTAGCAGTGATGATGTTACCTAGTTTGGGTAACGAAATGTCTGCAAGAAAACAACCAAGCTCAGATAGCTGAGCTCTGTGTGTGAAGGTCTTCTTTGTGTTATATAATCATTTTCTCCAAGAATATATAACCTCTCTCTGGCTTTCTATACGTCAATGAAAGCTAATTCCTGTCCTGGGACTTTGCAGATTAGGGAGCATTAGAGCTGCTGGTGTAGCTATAAGTGAGTAATGGTGACAGAACACAAAATTCCTTTGCAGCACCACCTGCCAGCCACAATAGTGTGTACCACCCAAGGAAAGCCTAAAGCTCTTTGAGAATAAGGGAAAAACAGCCGCTCCCTTCGCAGGCAAAGACATTTCTACAAAATTGGTGGACAGATGTCCACACAGCAATACCTGTCAGCTGTTCAATAGATTCCTATATTTATTTTCTGAGACACAGTAAAAAGTGCAGTGAAGCAAAAGAATCTTTCCTTCTTGTGGTGTCTTTTCTGTAGTTGAAAACTGAGTGGGATGAACCCATCTTCCTTTACAAGTCACATTTGTAAGCAGCTGACCCAAAGCTTATCTTTGCTGTTCCCAAGCTGATTCTCTCCTGGTGATGGCATTGTCCTGCCATCTTGGTTTCTGGTGGCCTTTGGAGGCATTGCTCCGTAGATAACTGAATGCGAGACCCTGTTGAGGAAATTGGTCTCTAGGGATCAGGTGGGATTGCTGCTATTGTGGCAGCCTTCCTGCTTCGTAGTGGCTTCCGGGTGATTAGAAGCCACTTGGCTTTGTGACAAGATTGGTACTGGAGTTTCCAGACTTATGGTCCTGGAAGTGGCCAAAAATTGTTCATGGCCCCCATGGTAATCATGGATCTACCTAGATCATCAAGCCTTGGACAACGATAGAGGCCACTTGCTACATCACTGGACCCAATAATATGGTGCTATGCACATCAAGTCTATAGCCAAAAGACTGGGAAGAAAATGCCTACTTAGTACTTGAATGGGTGACCATTTGTGAATAGTAGGGCTGTAAGCAAATCTGAGAAGTCAAAAACCATTCTGGAAAAAGGCAGGCGGGAAAAAACACACACACTTCAATGAAAATGGGGATCAGTTTAAGAGTGCATTTACTTTGTTGGTTTGTCTGTGATCTTTTTCATTTATTAAAAGTGCAATATGAAGTGTTAAAATTAAATATTTGAGATAGTGTGTGTGTATGTGTCACTATTGTCAAGCAGAGCCCTAATCCTTTCCCAAATGTTCCAGATCCTGATGTTGATTGATAGTGAAAAAAGTATTTTGGGTAGTCTCTCACCCTCCCCCCCTGTCCAAGCAGAGCCTAAGAGGTAAAACAAAGTAAATCATTACCTGAATTTTGCTAGGAAAGATTTTTTTTCCTTATCATGTCCAGGTCTGTCTTGAGAGCAGTATAGGGTATGCTATTAAGATCCCCAAAGCATGCTGGGACCAAAATGTCATGCTGGAATTTTGAAAAAAATAAACCTTTAATTAAGTGTTTCTGTCTCCAACATGGAAAGAAGTCCTTGCAAAGCAGCAAACTGAAGCTTTCTGCAAAATGAACAAAGTCTTTTCAACAAAAACCAACATGTTCGTTTCCCAAGCATTTTGTTGTTCCCTGCAGTTTTGGAGATGCTGTCCAATGTTTGTATTTACTTATCAATGTGCCATTCACTCACTATTCATTTCACTGATCTTTCATTTGCATAGTTCCACAGCATATTATTTCTATTGTGCTTTTTTTCCTAAAAAAAATTAAAAAAAAGTACTCAAGCTGTTGCTACACAGAAAAATAATAAAATTACCCAGAAGTCTATGATTACATTAGCCTACAATAATTGCAAACAAAATACAGTGTTATACTGAGCAACTAAATTGCAACTGGATTACAATCTAAACATATACTGGAATTTAAGGACAAGGGGGGAAAAAAGGAAAAATGAACGCAAGAGAATCAGAGCCAAGTCTATTTGCATCTCTGGTTTGAAAAATAATGAATGAAGATCGTGCACTTTTATCATGGACCTTTGTTTCTCAAACAAAGTCCAGTTATAGTTGGGGGGTGGGGGTGGAGTATTGTTTTTTGTTTGTTGTTTAACTGTCATTTTGCTGTTCAGACTTGGAGAAGGAAAACATGAGTTGGTGCATGACTGAGAAAGGATTCTGTAAACTGCTCCTCTATTAATTTGTAACTTTGAGTTTAGACTCAGCACAGATTAAAGCTGTTTTAATACCCAGTCAAAGAATAGTCTTATGGCACTTTAAAGGTGATCAGAGTTGAGAAATTGATAAAGATGATCAAATTTGAGATATTTGAGACTGAGAAAGAGTTCTATAATTTGTTACTCTATTAATCTGCAACTTTATGAGTTTAGACATAGCAGATTAACGCTACACTAAGACTGGGAAGCTGTTTAATAACTTACAGATGATCACATTTATCATAGCATATAAAGATCCATGCATAAACACAAGACAGCAGGCATAGATGGTTTCGGAATTGTAAACAGAGATGGTAAAGGGAAATGAAATGTAGAATAGGGAAACCTTTGAAAACTGTGAACTAATTAATACATAATGGATTTTGGGGTGGTTTTAATGCTAGAACAGAATAACATGTGAATGTGAGTTTGGATTTACCGAGATCCATATACTATAATTGGAGTGGAGCCTAGGCTTTCTCCCTACTTAACATCTTAATCACAGCACGAACATACTATGGCATCATTTTTTCCCCCTTCTTGTGTCCCTTCCTTTCATCCCCAGGCCAGGAGGGAGACAGATTTAAATCAAAACAATGCAAGAGGAAGAGGCCTAAACAGGAGAGCATCATTCCGGAGTAAACAAAATAGCTGTAACTAAGGGAAATTAGGGATTTAAAAAAACATTTTACACCAGTGTTGGGACCTCTCTGCTGTGGAGATGCGGTTTGGGGGATGTATTTTCTGAGAGAAAACATGTACTTGCTTTATAGAGTATCATTTTATGCAGGAGATTGTCTAAAAGAGTATCATTTTAGAGTATCATTTTATGCAGGAGATTGTCTAAAAGAATTTCTTTACAGTTGGTTGGTGTGCCAACAAGGTATTTCCGGTATAATATCACACGCACACACATACATATTTGTATTAATTGGGTTTGGTATATTGTCACAGATATGATGTTTATATGGCATCCCTTCTATTCTACCCCCCCCCAAACAGTTAGTGGGGTCTGACAGAACAAACAGAGATGGACGACTAGAGGCCCCCTCACTTCATGTATCATTAAACGTTCTCCTTTTCTCCACTTCTGGAATACATGAAGCCCCCTTTCTGAAATCTGAAATCCACTCTCCCAGTCTTCTAAAAAGCTTTGAAGATCTGGCTTTCCACACAAGCATTGGGGATGGCTCAGGCCCAGCAAAGTTATTTCTGGATGTGTGGATATGTGTTGTGTTTGAGAGTCACAGCAGTTTCTCTGTTCATTTATGTTTTCATTGCTTTTAATTTTAATTTGTGAACTGCCCAGGCTTCAATTGCTAAGATGGGTGGCTATATAAATCCAATAAATAAATATCTGATTTGGGCTACAGACATTTATTTATATCCTTATCCTGCCTTTATTATATTTATAAAAAAACGCAAGGCGCTGGACATACTTAATACCCCTTATCTTTCCCATTTTCCTCATAACAACAACCCTGCTGGCCCAAAGACACCCAGTCAGCTTTCATGCCTAAGGCAAGACTAGAACTCATGGTCTCCTGGTTTATAGCCTGCCATCTTATCCACTAAATTGGCTCTCCTTATTTGGGTTAGTCTGGAAGGATATATTTATGTGGGACATCACCAAATCTAATGACAGGAATACAGACAGATGAGATCATCATCATCGTCATACTGCATATGAAAACAAGCAAATACTTTTCCAGGTTCATCTGTAAAGATTCTGTTCTGAATAGTAATATAGGGGAATTCAAGAAGTTGCTAAAGGTAGTCTTGTTCTGGATCTGAAATATCAATCTGTAATTGATATCTGTTAATGTACTTACTGCACAAGGGATAAGCAATCACTGACAGCCAATGTACTACCAGTCACACTGTCAAGTTATTAATTCATTAACAGAGTGCAATTCTAGAAACAATTGCACATGCTTTGGGGAAAGAATGAAGCTCTTGGAGAATATCCTCGAAGCATTTGCCAAAATCAGTGGAAATGCTCTTTAATTTTTCAAGGGAAGAACTTTACTTTTGAAGCTGAAATAATTTAAACTACCACTCTGAACAAATCTTCATGAAATAGGTATACAGCAAAACTCTACTCTCCTATCCTCCTGAGGTTGTTTTTTTTTAACAGCTATTAAATCTGGCTTTTCTGATGTGACTTTGTGACTTCAGGGGAGATAATTGAATGAGATTGAGTGTTAGCAGTGCCTGGGATGGATGGATGGATGGATGGATGGATGGATGGATGGATGGATGGATAGATACTTAAAGAGTAGTGTTTTTAATATGGTGACTGTATTGGGTATGTATAGTGCTCACAGTCAGGGTATGTTTGGAGTGGCATATAAGCCAAATCAATCAATCAATCAATCAATCAATCAATCAATTTTCTTTCTCTAATTGCAGAGTATCATTAATATTACATTTTGGGTGTTCAAGTAGAAATCTAGGATATAGACTCAAAAGAAAAAGCATTATTTGCTTTGACCTTGTCTTCAAGCCTTCCCAGTTTGAAAGAATGACATTGTAGCTCCTGTCAGTGAATATTTCTCAGTACTATTCAATTTATTTGAGAATACAATATACAATATGCATTTAGCAGGGATGCCCAACAGAGCAAGAATGAATAAAAATGAATATATGAGTAACCGATCAGGCATAACCAATCAACCTGTTTCCCAGAAACAGTGAGCTTCTATCAATGTATGTGGTATAAGAAAATGACATCACATCTACTAACCCAAGTTTTTACTCCCTAAAGAATCTAGGTGCGTAAAATGTCTTGTTATGAAATCTGAGACATTTACATACTGTCATTCTATTAGTGTAATGTCATTTATGAAACCCTAGCATAATATTTCTCAAAATTAAATGTTTGGGACATCTGGATGGCAGATAGATTGCATTGTTTGGTATCATGGGATTAAGCCTAACTAAATTTTAAAAGAAACTAAATCTCAAGAAAATAAGATCCACTATAGGGAATGCTAGGATTATTGCCAATTTTAATGTTAAATTCCTTATTGACTTGAAAATCATTTAGATCAGATTAGGTGAAATGCTTCCTCTTTCACAATGCAGTTTATCCTCCTCCTCCTTCTCCTCCTCCTCGAGTATAAACTTGACTAACATTTTTAGAGGGATTTTGAATTTTTGAAATTATTTTACAATTATTTCACAAGTTATTGAAAAAAAATATCGAAAAAATATTACATCAAAGCACTGCTTGGTGTTTCTAAAATTAAAAATGTCAGAAAAAGTAAAAGTGTCAAAAGGCCTTTTAGCATTCTCTACTATATAATCTTCCAATTGACATAATATCATAACAACATACATAGAGAGAGAATGCACAAAACTCTACATAACTACATAACTTATTTTATTTTTTAAAAAACTTTGGGGGAAAGAGAAGGCTCAATATATTTGTTTTGGGAAGGGTGTGGGCCTATACTATCCATGTAGGTGGCAGCACCTAGCAAATCTTGTCTGAACTCAAAGCTAAGCAGGGGAAGGCCTGATTGGTACTTGGATAGAATTCCAGGGCTGGTGGCTAGCTGAGAAACCAGAGATGTCCTAAAAGATGGAAGTGTAAAGCCATTGCATTTGGTTATTAGGAAATTTACTTGGAAGTTTCCATAAAGCCACCCTATGTCAAGCTTGCACTGAAGGAATTTGACTTTATTCTCCTTTTATATATCGCAACATAACGTCTTTAGTGAAGAGTGCAAACCAGTGTTTGCATTTCCTGCATGGGATGAGGAGAGCACATCTTTGTCCTTTTATCCTGGCCACTTTTTACAGAAGCACGATTGAGAGCATTTTAACAAACTGCATCACTGTTTGGTTTGGTGGTAGCAGTGCCCCAGATAGAAGGACCATACAGAGAGTGGTAAGGACAGCTGAGAAGATTATAGGAAGCTTGCATCCCGTTATTCAAGATGCTGCTTATAATGTGCTTAGAGCTCGAAGCATTGTTAGAGACCCCACACACCCAGTTCTTGGTCTGTTTCTGTGGCTCCCCTCCAGGAGGAGGTTTTGAAGTATCTATAGCAGGACTACTAGATTCTGTAACAGCTTTCTTCCCTATGCCACCTGTCTGGTAAATTTGCAGGATTCTTTTTCCTTTTTTTGGCCATGTATATGTATACATGTAAACTAGACTGTGATGTTCCTCTGTGTCATATATGTGTGGGTATGTGGGTATGTGCATAATGGTTATCTTTTGAGAGCTGAATGCAATGAAAGTGCATTTTAATGTGTGCTGATTAGTGACCATTTAAAGTGACAATAAAGAATTCTATTCTATCCTATCCTATCCTATCCTATCCTATCCTATCCTATCCTATCCTATCCTATCCTATCCTATCCTAACATGATTGTTGGTATGTGTCCAAACAACATGTACTTGGGATTCTTAAATATATTAAAGTGTGACCTTGCTAGTACTAAGAGAAGTGTTCATTTAGCTCTTTGCTTATTATAAACTGAAAAGATAAGACTACATTTTGAGCATTTTAAGGTGTACTTCAGTTGTTCTTTAGTAAACTCACTTAAATTGATTTCCCAAAAACTGCATCTGAAAGAAGAAAAACTAAGAAAACCACTATCTAGCATACTAATACAGTGCTGACAATTATTTGAAAGAAAATCCCATAGCTTTTTCTGGAAATATGTACCCCCAGCTAAAAACTGTTAGAAATGCAAATTTAGAAGATGCATTTTGAAGATAGTTCTTGGGAGAATATTCTTGATCTGAACTGATCAGATATTAATATATGACAATGCTTCTACACTATTATTCCTTTGGTTCTACTTGCCATTTATAGAGAGAGAGTTGCAGATAGCAACTGTTATCAGACCACTGGAAAATAATTGAAATGGCACTTTTTAAGATACACCGCTGAAACCAAATTGGTATTATTAATTAAGTGCATGGGATACATTTGAATATATTATTTTTTTAGAGTCTTTGCTGCTTTACAGCTCAACATTTATCTTTCAGGGAATTTCATGCCTCTGCAACAATCTAATTTGGTGTGTTCTTTTGTTTGAAAGGGAGGCTATGCAAGAGTTAAAGAGGAAAAGGCCCACTTAATTAAAAGTATCTTAGATTCTACTCATACATATAATCAAATTACAACAATAATTTGACAGGTGTTTGGCTAGCAAGGAAATACTAAATAAATGGGAGGGCAGGGGAAGTATTGAATATATTCTGACAGCATTTATTATTGTCTTTTTTCTATGCTCATTGAATTTGGTTCAATAATATTTTCAGGTAGACTTTTCCTTCCTTCTACAATTTCAGAATTACTGCTGTTTTTCTTCGGGTTTAAATAACTTTTTATTCTGTCAATTTCCAGTATCTTTCTGTTACTTTAAAAGTGAAAAATTATGTCTAAAGGACTCAGCAGCTAAACCTCTAATGCAGGTAACTGCCATTTTCAATTTTCTTGTTGGGCTGCTGTGATTTACTTTCTACTTCTCATGACCACTTACTTTCTTAAAAAAATATATGTTTTAGTTGCTCTCCCAAATTTTTGGGAGAGTTTCTATTTGTCTGGATTTTTTTCTTTGAACAGAACATTGTCTCTTTTCCGTTTTGAAAAGGTGTTGCCTTTAGGAAGATGTGATTTTGTCTGCATACCACATAGTTGGACTACAGTTATTTCTACTACAGCCCCTGCTCCATGCCCATGGATTGTAGTCACTTTATAACGACACAAAAGTTCCATCCGCTGCTTCCCTGCCACCTTCTCAAATCATTTATCAGAAAATAAACATCTATTAAAGCAACGGCCAGTAATCTATGGGCTGGATGCATATTTTAGTTGAAATGCATATAAAAGTCTAAATAAATAAGCAAACAAATAGTTGTCCCAAATGGTATCTTTCTGTCACTCAAAAGCAAGAAATTGGGTATGTCTAGCTTAATGAAAAGAAGGACTAGGGATGACATAATAACAGTATTTCAATATCTCAGGGGTTGCCATAAAGAAGATGGGGTCAAGCTATCCTCCAAAGCACCCGAAGGCAGAACAAGAAGCAACGGATGGAAACTAATCAAGGAGAGAAGCAACCTAAAACTAAGGAGAAATTTCCCGACAGTGAGAACAATTAATCAGTGCAACGACTTGTCTCCAGAAGTTGTGGGTGCTCCAACTCTGGAAGTTTTTAAGAAGGGATTGGCTAAGAGATTTGTCTAAGATGGTATAGGGCCATGATGACGAACCTATGGCACATGTGCCAGAGGTGGCACGCAGAGCCCTTTCTCTGGGCACGCAAACCGTCGTCCCATCTCATCTCTCCTGCGGGTCTCTGCCTCGCATGTGCAGGGAGCGGGGCGTGCACGGGGGTCGTGTGTGCATGCGCAGAGGGGAAGGGTGCACATGTGGAAGGTCACGCACACAAGCACAGGGGATCATGCACATATGAGCAGGGGGGGCATGTGCGGGGCACGTGCACGTGTGCACTTTGGGCACTTGGTGCTGAAAAGATTATCCATTCAGTGGTATAGGACTTCCTGCCTGAGCAGGGGGTTGGATTAGAGCAGAGAAGACTTAGGGACTGACACGATAGCCATCTAAATCTTCTCTTTCTTAGGCTAAAGAGTTGACTCTTTAATCAAATGGAAATGTATATATATATATATACACATACCAAACGTTCAAATTTAAATATAAAATATTCAAATACCTTGAAACAATTAGTTCTACTAAGCTGACTGATAGAAACTGCTTACACAGTGGCATAGCATACTAAGTCTGTCAACTCTGCAGCGAACCTGGCTGAAGCCATCTTTTGCTGTCTCATAGTTGCCACAAACTCTGAAAGGGAGAAGGGAGGGGAAAGTAGATAGACTGGTTAACAGTCAAAACAAAAACGTTTTCTTGTGGGAACCAAGGTCATCCAAGGAGGTGGCGGTTGGGGAAAGAGAGGAGTGACCAAGCAGCCTGCCAGCTACTTACATTGGATGACGTGACGGGTGACATTTGGGAAGGGAACGATTTGTTCTTTTAATTAGGCTAAAACCACGGGAACTTTTAGAATTGGTTTTCACTGGCTGTGCCGATATGATGTATCCAATCAACATATTCTTTGAGGAATCTACCTGCCTCGGAATTCTACTTTTGGCGGATGCCTTACTCAGAATGCTGACAGAGTCTTTGTATGGAAGTGCCAAGAGATGGAGAGAAGGAAGGGCTCTTCAGAACTACGCGCTCAGTTTATTTTTGGACTGACTCTGTCTCTGACATCTCTGGAGTCCTTGAATATTTCTGTAGTGGCCCATCACCGAAGCATGATTTTGCCTTAATTGAAATCATGGAACAGGTTACAAGGGCAATGAATTCAAGGAGAACCCCTTTGAAGTAAGCAGAGAGCAAGGGTTTCTTTCAATCCTTACTAAAGAGCAACTTGTACACATACTGCACAGCCTCGCCTACTTTGCCCTCCGTGCTTTAGGGAGAAGTAGCAGAATGTTGTACGGCCAGAATAAAATGCTGTTATTTCAGTTAAAAGCAGGAATATTCCACAGAGTGAAGCTGTAAACAGCTTTGTTGGCCCAGATCTAACTGGGAGTCTGATTAAATAGCAACACATATTTTCTCTTTTGCTTGCTCTTTCACACACACATGGACACACTCACATACATACCCACCCACAGATAAGCTTGAATGCTACAAAAAAGGTAGCACTGGGTATCGCAGTGGCAAACTTTTTTTTTTTTTAGCTAAAAGCAAGAATGTTCAATAATGCTCAATACTGTGAATAGCTGGGCTGAAACACACAGCGTCATTCATAATAAGTACTTAAGCTGCCGAATACCAGTGGCTGAGATCTTAGCCACACATTTTAGATGCCTGTGGACTCTTTTATAGGTTTCCTTTCTAAATGTCAATGGAATAAATGCTCTGTATCTCTCAGAGTGGCTTTGCTGTGAGAACATATACTTAGGTTGGAAATGGTGTTGCTAATTCGAGGACTACTGCTGGTGCTATTATATTCTCTGTCCAGGTCACCTTAGGAAAAGGAATGTTACTTAGGCGTGAAACAAAAGACTGTGATTTGGGGTGGAGCTTAAGGGAAAGTTGGCGGTCGCACGAGGAAAAATAAATGATTACAAAGACTTCCTATTTATTATTTCTGAGAAAGCCGTAGAATAAAGCCACAGCTGGCGAGTACTTCCCCCACCCCACCCTTAGCATTTAATAATAGAATTAATTGGCAAGTGTAATGTTTGCAGGACATTTTTTCCGCTATACTTTGCCCTCTGCTATCTTCTGAGGAGATTGCTACAATCCAACACAAAAAAAACAACATAATTGAATAATCAAAAAAAGAAGGGGGATTGAGCCCGAGAGCGAGAAAGCGAGAGCAAGAGAGTGTGCTTTTGTTTAGGCAATGGGAATTATTCAAAGTTAAAAGTTAATGAGCTATTGAAAAAAAGGTCATTTAAAAAAGAAAAAAGAAAAAAAGGGGTTTAGCATAAGATATTTTTTTAGGAAAATAATAGTGGCTTCAGCCTGCACTGTATCAGCCTTTCATCTTTCTGATGATATGAATGTGACCAAGGAGAACTGCTATACAAGAAAATCAGACCCACCAATATTTAATTAACCCACCCCTCCCAGATCATCTTTCTTTCTTTCTTTCTTTCTTTCTTTCTTTCTTTCTTTCTTTCTTTCTTTCTTTCTTTCTTTCTTTCTTT
>JANHFL010001595.1:106549-117746 GCA_032468155.1 Oxyrhabdium leporinum | reverse complement strand
AAGATGGATTCTTCTTTGTGCTTCTGCCTTCTCCAAATGCTAAAGGAAATGGAGTCTGGCTTCCCAGCACGCACTTGATTTGAGAGTGTGGGCTGATGGGTAAATGGGTGGAGTCAGCTTCAAACAATATACTTGGTATTTGTCTCTCTGGCTACTAGATGGGGCTAGAGAGCAACAACAGTATATAAAGATCATATGTTGGGGCATATTTGTCCCTCCATACACTAGATGGGGATAGAGAGAAACAGCAGTATATAAAAGTTATATGCTGGGGCATGGCACCGTGCCTCCCTGTGCTTTAGCTTAAATTTTACTATTATGACTCTCATTTAAACAGATTAGTGACCTTCTGTGGCCTAGAAAGCTATGTAGGGTCAGCCTCGGTTAGCATTGGAGGGAGACTTCCAAAGCTACTTTTTTCATATTGCTGCCAAGAATGCTATACAAAGACATTATGAGTCATGTTGATCTGAAGCGAACATCACCTTTGGATTGCTTTCAGTTGCAACAAGCTAGGAACCTGTGAAGTTTCCAATTCACACTAAGTCAGTGGTGGTTGCTCTCCTTCCTTTCTGTTTGCAAAAGATCATGTAATCCTGCCCTGAACCAATGAATAAATGCTGGAAACATTTTATTATTAAATCTAACTTGAGACCACAATCCAATGATCCTTCCTCATCTCTTCTTCAGGAGGGAAGCTATTTGCAAATTCTGCCCTCTCTCTGACACACCAGTGAATGAAAGGGTAGATTATTGAATTGCTGATAAAAGAAAATCCATTTTAAAGTATGTTTTGTGGAGGATTTCTAGCCCAAGCCGTATGCTCACAATTCTACATTGTATTCAAGAAGGTCCCCCTTTATTCTAAATTTCTTTATTCTAAAAGTAAAGGTATTCAGAGATTAGGACTTAAAACATGTGCTCAGTTACAATTTGTGTATTACAAGATCAGCCCTGGCATCAGAGAAGAGATTGTGTGTGTGTGTGTGTGTGTGTGTGTGTGTGTAATTGATCAAGATGGTAGAAAGATGGACTGTTTAGATTTAAATCCATGGGAAAACAAAGGAGTGGCAGAAAACTTGTTTTCATTACTTCATCTAATCTATGCCTTTTAATTACAATTTTCTCATTGATAGAGAGACAGTACATTCTAATCCAGATGTGTCCAACCTTGGCAACTTTAAGACCTGAGGACTTCAACTTTAAGACCTGAGGACTTCAGACTTGAGGACTTCAGCTCCCAGAATTACCCAGACAGCCACGCTGTCTGGGGAATTCTGGGAGCTGAAGTCCATAAGTCTGAAAGCTGCCAAGGTTGGACACCTGCTGCTATAATCCATATCTTCAGGTACATTGTTTTAATGTTTGCTTCCTGCCCTGCATGCTGAACAATTTCTCTGATGTGTTCACTGTTCTGGAATCCATCCCCTAATTCTTGCCTTCAGTGTTCCTCAGCCTTAGAATGAACCGATGGCCATCTTATGATGCAAACACAATCCCATTCTTACATGTTTGTGACTTGCTGTCTAAAAGTTGACTTGGCTGGATGTCTTTCCCCTCCTATTAGGTTAGACTTTTGGATTGGTTAGAGCAAATCTGAATGCAGGTGGTGTTGATTTGTCACTCATCAGCCTTTTGTTTAGCACTCCATTCACTCAGATGCTGAGATATTGTTGCTTTGTGTGTGTGAAATCGTGGTGGGTATGCATTATTTTCCTCTTGCTTATTGTACTGCTTTGTTCTTTAAAATTAAATATGGGACTATTTGAGAATGCTGTTCTTCCATCTACAATTTGATGACAAGCAACCCATTCTCCCATAATTAGATTCTTCTACTTATGTAAAGATGAAGTTGAACACAAGAAAGCAATTATTTCAACTCTGTCTTTTGTTTAATTCCATCTCAGGCTGTTCCTTCACAGGGATCTTCAACATAAAAGCATCATCCAGTACAAATATAAGGTGAATCCCTATTGATCACAGGAAGTCATAATTGTTAACAAGTTCAAAATAGTTATGTGTGAATAATGTGTTGGTAGTTCAACATACAAGTGTTTCAAATGCTACTTCAGAAGTAACAAGGAATTAGAATAAGAGTTGGAAGAGACCTTGAGAGTCTTCCTGTCCAACCTCCTGATCAAGCAGGAGACCCTACACTATTCTAAGCAAGTGGTTGTCCAATCTCTTCTTAAAAACTTCCAGTGCTGGACCACTCACAACTTCTGGAGGAAAGTTGTTCCACTCACTGTCCCAAAAATTCTCCTTAGTTCTATGTTGGTCCTCTCCTTGATTAGTTTCCATCAGTTACTTCTTGTTCTACCCTTGGGTGCTTTGGAGAATAGATGGACCACCTCTCCTCTGTGATAGACCCTTATATATTGGAAGATTGATATCATGTCATCTCTAGTACTTCTCTTTGTTAGACTAGACATTCCCAGTTCCTACAACCGTTCATTGTATGATTTAGTCTCCAGACCCCTAATCATTTTTGCTTTACCTTGAACGACCAGTGTAAATTCTCATCAAAGAGACTTCTTGGTTCACTCTGCCAAGCATCTCCTGGGATCCCATTGCAAGCATGTGCTGGCATGATTAGATAAAGGAGATCAAACAGGGAATTACAAGTACACTAGCAATTTGTGCTTTTTTTGTGTGCTGGAAGGAGAAGGAACATTTGTCTCAGCATAAACCTGAAAGGGAAAGATGAGTTTACCAGCTGTCTATTTTCTGTGCTCAGCTGTTGGCCAGAAAGAGAAAGCATTGATTGTTTGAGAGTTCTTTGAAAATTCTGCATAAACATGCCCAAGCTGTTAGCATCCTATTGTATGACTAGATATGGAAATGAGTGGATCAAAAGTGGATTCGTGATGGTTGGAAGATGGCAGCTGCCGTCATCCAAAAGTCAATTTTAATTCTTAGTCTCTTGACCCTCATGCTTAATGTGTCCTTGTCTGTAACAGCGTAGCTACTTGGTTCTCATAGACAGCCTTCTTCCCTTTCATTTTATTGTGAACTGAACTTAGTTTGTTCCTCAGATCTAACTTTTTTTTCTTCCCCTTAGACAAACGGCATTCTTGATCATTAAAAATCCAGATTGATTTTTTTATCTGACAAATGGTGGCTCTGTAAGTTGGGAAAATGGAGAACTGTCAAGTTTCTCAAACTGTGAGAGATAAGCTTTGGAAAAACTTCTTACTCATGAGGAATCACTATTTTTCAATAAGACTTCAGACTTCTGTAGGAGATTCCTTGTTAACATTGTTAGGGGAGACTCTGATATTTGGCAATAACTTTATGGAGTTTGATGCAACGGGCAAGAGACCAACCTTTTGGTGTGATGGAATGCTTGCCAAAGTTGCCATAGCCATAAGAACATTTCTATGCTCAGACTTTCTCCATTCCCCTGCTTCAGAAGGAAGTTTTAGCCTTCTCAATATTGGTAGTGTCTATCAGACAAAAAGAAGTGGGGATACTCATTGACCTCAAAGCATTGAAAAGATTATTATTGCTATCTATACTCAAGAATCTGGTCAACTAATAGTCAAGCTAGATAAAAGTCAACAGAATTCAATGGCAGGGGAAGGGGACCTAGACTTAGATTTCTTGTGGGAGCACAAAGATTCCAAACTGATGACACGTTTAACCCCACCTTCCACCTTAGCCTGCTTATTTCCTAAAGTTCCATTGCAAAGAGAAAACTTTTTGGGGATAGGGGAAAACACACTGTAGCAAAAAACTGTCTTATTGCCTGCCTTTCTTTACTTTATTTTTTTTTAAATATAGCTGGCAGTTTGTTTAAATCTGTACCTGAATATGATTTCCTAAGCATGAGTTTTATATAATTGTAATGATTTGTTTCTGAGAACAGTTAATATGTGTTATTTGGTTAGAGCTTTCTACTTTACTTGGGACAAAAACATTGCTGTGTCTTTTCTTGTTTTCCATCGGAATCTGGTTTGCTTAGATGAGTGTTGAAAGATATTTGAATGTATGTTGAAAGATATTTGAATGTATTGCCTCAAAGTGAACAAAATAACTCTTTGTTTTATTAAGGTTTATGCAACACTTAACTGACTGACTGACATAGGTGGGCTGATATTTCTTTTTTGAAGAGATTAAATCCTGAAAAATAGATAGACACTTTGCCTGATGTGCTATTTCTGAGTGTGCACCCTTCCCTCATTCCCCTTGTTCTTATTTTTTAGGATCTGGTAATTGAGGGGCAAGCTGTATCTTACGTTTTTCGTAGTTTATTTCTTTTGCTATTGACTATAATGAAGATAAAGATAGTCATAACCTTCAAAGTTACCTTTTACCATTAGAAACACATAAGCCCATCATCACCGTTTCTATAAACGTGTACATAACAAGTCAAACACTGATTCCAAGAATATTTTTGGATCACCCTGATTTGCCATACATGGCAGTCCTGTTATTCGCCTTCCTTGCCTGCAGCCAAATTTGTAATAGCTTCATTGAGCAGAGATGATCCTGCATAAAATTGCATTGGGGAAGCGTGCAGAAGAAGCTTTAGTTAGTCCCAACTCTTATCTGCCAGCTTCTACTTTCAGATTCTTCTGAAGGCTGAAGAGAAAAAGAAATTCGTCTGAATTAAGTGCAGTGGGAGATCTGACTCCATTACTCCATAAAGGCTCAGCTTCTCATGCAGCAGAAATGAACTTCTCAACAAGTCTTTGCAGGTATTGTAGTTTTCCAGTCCAAGAGAGGAGAAACGATTGCATCCTGAAGCAGCATTTCTCCCTGATCCGAGCTTGAGGGATCAGGATATAAATCAGTAAATCAACCCATACACAATTCTACAAAGAGCAAAATTAGACAAGGTTTTCCTTTGTTTTTGCTTAACCATACCGAACAGTTGCACGAATCAAGTAAGAGCACTATTTTAATTTCTTTCTTTCTTTCTTTCTTTCTTTCTTTCTTTCTTTCTTTCTTTCTTTCTTTCTTTCTTTCTTTCTTTCTTTCTTTTGTCAGCATTTCAAATGAAATTAGGCCACAGCTGCAAAGTAATCAGTTTTTGAGCCCTGGAAGAGAGGAATGAAATCTGATTGCTCAGATTTCTAAGTTCTAAGATTCAAATGCTAGAGAGGAAGGGGAGTCAAAGAAAATATTCAGAAATACCATTCTCTTCCTGGGTAACTGTTCCTTGTAAGGTTTGACAGTCACTTTTAGAATCGTCCTTATATTTGTACTTCGCTGCAGAAGATTGCTAAGAAAGGAAATTCCTAAGACATAGATATATATTGTAGAGAACTAGAGAGGAATTGATAGATGTCAGCACCGTTGAAATGACAAGCATTGCATCTCTGCTTAATCTTTGGCTGTTGATTCTATCAGGAGCATTTCATATAAAATTTTCAAAAGGCTAGAAGTGAATGATGAAATTAGAAAAGTGACACTTGTGTTTCTCCATCCTACTCTTGTTTCTGCCAGAATGTTCTGATCTGTCTTTTTCACGCCTCATTTCCTCAACCTAACCCCACCCGTTTGATTACTACTTTTAGGGTATCGTGTTATCAAGTCCCAGAAAGATGACAGAATCTAAACCAGCTAACCTATATTCTGGTTATAAATAAAACACCTTTTAAAAATGGAATATCTGGAAATAAGCATTAAAAAAAAATTCTTCACTTGGGAAAGGAAAATGGCTGAGAAGTTAATGGAGCTTATTGAGTGTTATCCGAGAAAGAGACATTAGGGAATACAATGGTGGTGGGGTTTTTTCCCCTGTTCTTTTCCCTTAAGATCCCTGTAAAGTAGCAATAATTTTTAACAAGACCTGGCTTGTTAACTGAAAAGGAAGACAAAGAGAGGGAAAACCATGATTAAACTAAAAGGATGTGGCACATTGTTTTTGTACCGATGCTAAAAGCAAAGTTGTCCTAAAAATTAACTTCTAGCTGGATGACAATTCCACTTTTTTTTTTTAACATCTGAAGATGAGCTGAAAATAATTACTTTTAACTGAGGAGGCTAATGTTCTGCTCGATTTTGAGTTGAAAATACCTGTTACCTAACTTTAGAGATTTTATTTTTCCTAAAAAAAATATTATTCATTCTCATATAGCAGATATCAGTGGGGTAAACATTGGCATTTTCCTTCAGCTATTCCTGTGTAACATTACTAAAAAATGAATCAATAATGCCATTAAGCCAAAAGAGCCTTTGATTTGAATGTCACAACTGTATGTTGCTGAATGATAGATGTTTATACTTTAATTGCAAAATTGATGCTCATTAATGTTAGATCAGAAATACCTCCGATTCTTTGAATAGTGAGAAAGAATCAACCTGGCTCATACTTTCTCAATGAACGAACTTAATTTCGTGTCTAATTCTATGTTTTCATGATTGTTAGAAGGAAACCCACCCACCCCACTCCAAATGGCTTCAAAATGCCACACTATATCAACTTCCAGGAATGTAATAAAGATTAGGAAAGTCTTTTACACATGCGGTTGAAATAGGTGTTAAAGCATATTTTTTTCTTTTTGTAAAATATTGATGGAATATTTTTAAACCAATTAATTTTAACCCAAAAGTGATGGTTTCAAATTCAAGGAATGGCTCATGCAGAAGATTTCAGGTTTATTCAGTGTCATTTGTTCACCTGAAGATAGTAATAGCATTTAGTCTTATATACCGCTTGATAGTGCTTTACAGCTCTCTCTAAGTGGTTTAGAGAGTAAGAATAACAACAAACCCTCTGAAGTGAACTCAAAGATTCCTTTAATTAGGATTGCTGGCAGCCCCGACAAAGAGTTTCTCTCTCAATACAGGCTAACAAGTCCATCTGGCTGGAAGATGAATAGCTGTCTGCCACATCTATTCATCTCCACCCCCTGCCTTTTATCCCCAGAGTTAGGGCGGGACTTCATTAGCAGTGGTGACTCTTCCATCCCAAGGACCGGCCCATACATTTCCACTGCTCTCCTCTCCTCTGCCTTCTGTGCATCCGCACGTCAGGCACTGGACTCAGCTATTCCTCTTCTTCCTCATCTCCTCCAGACCTTGGGACTGTTGACTCTCCATCTGAGGGCAGACGGACAACCCAGGCTCTGCCTCTGTCTCTTTCTCTCTCTGCCAGCTCCATACACTCTTCCCCCACAGAGCTCTCAGGTTGCCTTGCTGCTGACCCTGACTCCCGCGCCTGCTCCTCCTCTGATTCGGCTGTTGGAGTGGGCTGGCAGCTGACAGGCCACAACAATTTTTCTCCAACAATCAGGTTCTTCATTTTACTGACCTTGGAAGGATAGAAGGCTGAGTCAACCTTGAGCCAGTCAGGATTGAAGGAATCAAACTCCTGGCAATGTGAGCAGAGTTAGCCTGCAATACTGCATTCTAACCACTGCACCATCATGGCTCTCAAGATGTTGTAGGAGTGTCACAATCCCCCTTTGATGCATGCTTTGATGTCCTATGCATGTACTGCACATAAGTCACAAGAAGGCTCCTGCTATTTTGCAGAATTTTACCTCCTCCCTGCAGACATCCATGATTTCATTTAATTGCAAGATAGTGTAGCTTTCTAGTTTCATTAAAATCATAACATTCTGAGAACAATCAATTATGGAGTGTGGAAAAGAAGAGCATCTGAAGACTTCTCTCCAGATTCCTCTCAAGTTACTTCATGGTAGATTCTGCCATTACAGGCACTTAGGGAAGATAGCCAACTCCGACAGGGAGTTAGCAACATGCTCAGATAGAAAAATGTGTCTGTAGTCACACAAGACACTGCAGCTGTTTTACTGAATTAAATGTATTTTCTTGACTTGGACCATATATCGAAGAATATATCCCAGCCTGGGTTCCAAGAACACATGAAATCATCAGCACAATAGTACCACAAAGTCTGGCATGCCACGAGATCTCCTTCACTCTCTTTGTTACTGACCTACTGATGCATGCTATGTGCACACATAGCTATTCACTGAAGCAACACACTTTGCCCAAGAGGACATCTTTGGTGTAAGCTTAGGATGGAAGGAGATGATAGTCTAAGATAGGACCCCATACATCACATGGTCTAGAATATAATAGAATACAGAATAACAGAGTTGGAAGGGACCTTGAAGGTCTCCTATTCCAACCCCCGACTTAGGCAGGAAACCTTATAGCATTTCAGACAAATGGTTATCCAATCTCTTCTTAAAAACTTCCAGTGTTGTAGCATTTACAAATTCTGGAGGCAAGTTGTTCCACTGATTACTTGTTCTCACTGTCAGGAAATTTCTCCTTAGTTCTAGGTTGCTTCTCTCCTTGATTAGTTTCTTATCCTGCCCTTCAGGTGCTTTGGAAAATAGCTTGACTCTCTCTTCTTTGTGGCAGCCCCTGAGATATTGGAACACTGATTTCATGTTACTCCTAGTCTACTTGTTTAAATATCCCATCTCTTACATATATTTAAGGAAGCTTCAGGCTAGACAACACAGTAGAGAATGGGGAAGTATTTGGGGAAAAAAAAGACAGAGGAAGAGGTCAAACCATCAGAACAGTTGTTCTTGCCAAAGCAAGGAAACAAACATCGAGGAAGAGTCCTAGGTTCTCAAATCAAGCAGGAAAGGAATCCAGAGCACAATTTCTGGAGCTAATGTAAATGGAGACAAGGGAATATGCTGGATGAGTTGGAGTAAGACCTTAATCAGTTAAGACAAACGCAAGATATTTTAAGGGAGATTTTTTCCCCCAAATGGCTTAAAAACTCAGCAATTGAGTTGTTTTCCTTCACTGAATTGGTCCCGGGTGACCTTTTTGGTTGTGCATATCTCTTAGCCATAATATACAAACTGACACTGTGTCTCAGATGGCAGGGAATTAAATATTGAAATGCCGAAAAGAAAACAGTAAAGGATAAAAAGTAAGAAGTAAGGTCGGTTTTGTCTAGTGGTGAAGGAACCGTGCTAGAAACCAGGATATGGTGAGTTCTAATCCTGCCTTAAACAGGAAATGTGGCTGAATGATCTGGGAGCTAATCACCAGGAGATGGTGAATTCTAGTCCCACCTTAGGCACAAAAACTGGGTGACTTTGAGCCAATCATTCTCTCTCAGTCCAATTCATCTCACAGTGTTGTTGTGGGAAAACTAGGAGAAGGAAGGGGTATTAGATATGCTCAACGCCTTGAGTTATTTATTAAAGCTAGTAAAGGTGGGATTAAAAAACTAATAAAAAAAGGATGCAGCCCAAACAATGGTCAAATAAGTTAGCTAAAGTACAGATTGAGATAGATGTAGACATAGATTATCTGCATAGTAACCTATTAGAATTCTCAGCAACTTTCATGCCATTTAGCAAAGTTGGAGAGACCTGGGTTGACAAAAATCAGAAATGAGGAGGTGATAAGCCACCTGGGAAAGCCAAGGGAAACCATCCAAACCATAAAAAAAGTGAAAGTTAGAATATTTTGGACATGTGGTGATGCGACACCCAGAAAAATACGGCATGCTTCACTTAATCCTCCAAGGAAAGAGTGAAGGCAAACAAAGGTCCAGGCAGAAGAAGAAGAACATCATGGCTTCAAAATCTAAGGGATTGGTTTGGACAAAGCTCAACAGCACTTTTTTCATGTGGCTGTTGATAAAAATAGGATCGCCAACATGATCGCCAACGTCTGATGATGATGAAGAAGATACCTACACAAGATAATGTGATGATAGCTTCAATGGAAGTCAGCTTAATTTTTTTTTGTCTGTGAGAATGTTTTTGTTGCTATCCTCATGGAATGTTATTCCTTTCCTATAATGTAAGCTTAGAAAATCAAATTGTATGTGTCTGTGTGAGAGCTACTGTGCTAATTATCCAAAGTCAAATGAGAGATTAAGAATAATGGTTAAGTCCTAGGGAACTAAGGATGTCACATCTGGACATTAAATGAGTATATTCCATTTGACTGTCAAGATCAAGGGAAATAAGACCATCTCATAGACCTCTGTCTATGTTCAGTGGAGATCTGGTTCTCTGGGCAGAAGCCAAGAGTTCATACAGTAAGGCTACAGTATAACCATCTTCACCAAATGACTGAGCCAGACAAATTCACTGCATTTCATGCAGTGAGATAATACAGTCTCCCCCCCAAAAAATAAAATGATAATTCCCATCAAATAAGTCCCTGAGCTCAAACCAAGTCATTAGTATTTTAGCCTAGATCAGCAGAACTATCTTTTAGCTACTTTGCAAAATTGTTTGATTCACTCAGTGCTTTAAGATGTACCGATAGATCAGAGTTCTCAGATAAAACATGCATTTTTCCTACACAATCCCCCAAACCAGATACCCCCGAGAGGATGTACAGAACAAAACAAAACAAAGCTGAGTTCACTGACATTTGTTTAGAAGGGAAGAAAAATCCATTTTAAGTAAATTTTAAAAAAATGAACGCAGCATCAATGTTAAAAGCAAGATGTATTATTCGGATAAGTAAAGAAATCTAAGATAATAATTGCCTTCTCGAATACCCTTCAAGAGGCAGACCGGGACAATATATATATATATATTTCTGTTGAGCATTTAATGAAGAGCACTGGCTGTCAGATTTTAATCCTGCCATCTCGTTTTATTGCAGTGTAATTTTTAAAAATCTTTTTATTCTTTTTGTCATTATGGTCACATTGGAGTCTTTACTGATTTTACTTTGATCGTATATCATCTCAAGCACATTTTGAGTGGAAGAATGATATATAAATATGCCAACTAAAGGAGTCTCTGGACCGCGATAAAAAGGGAGGGGATATATGCTAACCAGTTTAGTCATCCGCCGCTGAACATTTGCAAGACTTATTCTTGGCTGCAACATCTCCAAGGAAGGAATGGTGCCTGCCACGTCCTCAGTCAGTGATACTCTCTAACACAGGACAAAAAAGGGGTGCCATTCTCTTCTCCCCAGATTTATTTGGATAAATCTTTTTATCAAGCTTCCTCATCCTTCACTCTTTTTTTCTCTACAGTTTTCAGCTTCCTCTCTCTGGATCTTTTCAACCAGTTCTTCTAAACCTTATCTAGAACTTATCCATCTCAGAAGTTGTCCTCAAAGCTCAGCTTACTTTCATATTAATGCATAACATTAACTGGTCTTTGTCTCTGTCTCTGTCTCTTTCTCTGTCTCTGTCTGTCTCTGTCTCTGTCTCTGTCTGTCTGTCTGTCTGTCTGTCTGTCTGTCTGTCTCTCTCTCTCTCTCTCTCTCT
>JANHFL010001595.1:88606-101461 GCA_032468155.1 Oxyrhabdium leporinum | reverse complement strand
CTATATTGTTTTTTAATAAAAGCTGTGAACCGCCCCGAGTCTTCGGAATGGGGCGGTATATAAATATAAAAAAATAAAAAAATAAAAAAATTGCTTTTGCTATTGCTCGAAGGAATAGAGGATCCTTGAAAAAGAAGCTGACAGAAGATTAGGAGGACCAGATACCGTCACTGACGACACAAGCAAAATCTTGCAAAGAATGCAAAGAAGTGACAGTTAATAGACAGATCTGATGAAATCATGTTCATTGGGTGAAGAAGAATTAGAAGCCTCTGAAGAGGAGCAAATAAAAACAAGAGACCAGCAGCGTCTCCTTGCCAGAGATCTCCTCAAGCATCTCGTGACACTTTGGATAGAAGGAAACTAACGTCATCATTATCATCAGACAGTTCATATCAAGCCAAATGAGTTGACAAACAGGTTTTTCAGCTAGAAAATATAAATGACTTCTGGGGGTTAGTATTTCAAGACAATTACTGAAGAGGATTCTTTGAAGAACCAGCTTCTTAAATATTGAATATCAAAGTTGTAAATTACTGTAGCAGCTTTATAGAACTAAATTAAATTCAAACAACTTCTAATTTTCTTGATCATTGACTGTAATCCTCCAGGAACATGTCTTATTAACTCAGCTACTAATTGTAGAGAAAACGGAAGACTTGAAAAAAAAAGTTTGGGGATATTAAATTTTAATCCTCAGAAAATCTTCCAAGTGGGAGTTGCATCCCTGTACTGGCAGTTGGTGCTCAACAGCAGCCCCTCCCCCACCTTAATTTAATGAAATATGTGGAGGCCATCAAGATCATCTGTGGAAGTGGCCAGGTTTGCCTTGCACCCATATTCACGGCGGTTTCGGCACAAGCCAATGTTGTGTTGTGTTTGTTTGTTTGCGTGTGTGTTTGTGAGATTCCTGAAGGGTTCCCCTGACCCTCCTGCCTGTAAAAAGAGAGTTTGCCTGACTGATTGTCCTTTTCGGGGAGATGCGAAGCCCTTGCAAGCCCGCAAGGGAATCCTGGCTGGCCGGGATGTTGCATTGGACGGGAGGCACCCTTTACCGGTCCTGCCCGCCAGACACGGGTGGGAACCTCGCTACTCCTTGCAGCCCTCGCGCCCTGGAGGGGCAGCGGGAACCCCCCCCCGCCTCCGGCCGTCTGGCTCAGCTCGTCCTCCCCGCCCCTGTCCCCCACCCCGTCCCCTTTCAGGAAGTCCGGGAGAGGGAGGGAGGCAGGGAGGGACGAGGAGGCCGGGCTCTTCTGCGCACCGCGGGACCCTCTGCGGTGAGAGAGAGAGAGAGAGAGAGAGGCGTCGTGGCCGGCCGGGCCGAGAGGATGGAGGCGATGGTGCTGCTGAACGCGCTGGTCACCCGGCTGCTCTTCGCCCTGCACGCGCTGCTGGGCGTCTGGCGGGTGACCGAGGTGAAGAAGGAGCGCAAGTACTGGCTGCTGGCGCTGCTGAACCTCTTGCTGGGCCTGGAAACGGCGCTCACGCTCAAGCTGAAGCGGGGAAGAGGCTACAAATGGTGAGCGCGCGGTCCGGGTCCCGCCGGGGCTCCTCTTCTCTCCTCTCCTCTCCACTTCTCTTCTCTTCTCTTCTCTTCTCTCCTCTCCACTTCTCTCCTCTCCTCTCCTCTCCTCTTCTCTTCTCTTCTCTTCTCTTCTCTTCTCTTCTCTTCTCCCTTTCCTCCCTCCGGGGTTCCCGAGAGAGAATCTCTTCTTCTCTGTCCGGTGGTGCTTTGGGGACTTCTGCCTTCAGGGAGGCCATCAACCCATTTGGTTAAGCAACCGGACAGCCCCGGGTGCAGTTCTGGGTATACTGAACTTGGAGGAGAGGAGCCTCTCCGGAGGTGACCAACGTGTGACAAAAAAGTTGTGTTTGTGACTAACAGCCTGTCTGGGGCTCACTTTATGTCGGATCCCGCTTTTGCTCTTAGAGTAAAATGACTTGGCGAACTGTGGTAGCCAGCCCCTCCCTCTCCCAGCCCTCTCTCTGGCGGAGGAAGCTTGGTCTGTGCCTGGACGGCTCTTGTCCTGGGATGGTGAGAAGCAGCAGGAGCTGAAAAGAGAGATGCCCTTTCAGCAGAACTGGGCTAGTACAGCTTGGAGCGAGGTGGCTTCAGACCTCCGCTGTTTAGCTTGCATTTAAAACAATGAACGGATGAATGGATAGATGGATGAATGAATGTGGATGAATGAGTGGACGAATGAATTGATGAGTCACATGAAGGACCCTTGTTTCAGATTATAATGGGAGCCTTGTTGGAGACCTCTAACGGAAGAGGGGCAAGTATCCTCAGTCAATTTCTCAGTTCAAACTACATCTAGCCCAAGATCCCCTTGAAGGAGAAACGACAACACATTTATTAAACAAGTGCCGGGCAGATGACCAGATTGCAACCTTCTGCTGGGCAGCATTTTGCACTGAGAGGACATCGGCTTAGAGAGATCAGGGCTAACTACTGAAGGCAGTTTCAACCCCTCTAAAAGAAATATAGCTTGACAATGTTCATAAGAAGAAAAAACACACAGTTTTAATTCACAGCTGCAAAGCCAACACTGGAGACATCGATGCCTCCGGTGACTCACTGAACACGGCAAAACTGTGCTGCTAAAAACAGGACAGGAGGAGGAAAAAGAAGAGTTGAAAAGTGTCCCGTTTTCCCCCAAATGGGGGAAGGTTCTTGACTTCTGATCTCATCAGCATCAAGATGGATTTGTCCTTCTTCTGAAACTCTGCTCCAACTTTTCAGCAGGGAAAAGGATCACAAATTCTCTGCAAGGAGAAGAACAAAGGTGTCCTTTCAGGATGGGAGGCGGATGGTCTACACGGCTTCCTGTTTTCAAACTTATCCACCTCCTCATACTGAAAGGCTGTTCTTATACACAGAATCGCTATTTCTATAGACCAGAGTTCTCAAAATTTACAAGACTGCAAGCTTCTGAAGTGATAAATGAATCCACTCCTCCTGGACCAGATAAAATGAAGGAATGGGGCTCTGATGGGATGAGAGCTAAATGTATTATCTCCAGTTGATATCTCACAGGGGTCCCCTGTCTTTGCAGAGTAGCCACCATCCCTTGGCTTGAGTAGAATGGACAGGGAGCAAAGGCCAAGATAGTTTTGAACATTCTCCTACTTTGCTTGGGCAGGCCTAGTTAAACGTGTCCCACCTTATGAAATCCCATACTCTAGACCAGCCTACCGGGTAGACATGCCAAGGGCATCCATGCCTTTGCCTATGGGTTGTGCCTGCATCGCACGAAACTCATGTCCAACAGGTGTTCCTTGTTATCTACAGGTTTTCCTTCTTTTGTCAGTATTCAACTCAAGAGCAGAGTTGAGAAAGTCTTATGACGATTCTGCTGATGGAGCTCCTGGGTAAAATCCTGTCTCTGTCTTCTCTGTGATCAGGGAGACTCAAGGAGCAACCCTGCTTAATAGAGGGGATCCATTTCCTCCCAGACTAATTGCCTCTGCTTTATGGAGAGAGCCCACAGTGAGCAGGATGGGGAGCCTTCAGAGATGCCCTCAAGCTTTTTGTGATTGTCCTTTAAGCAGCAGCTCAGTCACCCAGGTCAGGAACTGGCATTCTTCTGATGAAAAATGGACCCTTCGGTGCATTTTTCTCCACTTCTCTCACTAGTGATGCAGGTTCATTTCAAAACTTCAGGCCAGCATCAAACTGTCTGTCCACCAAGAACCTTTGAATTCCAACCAATTGCACTGGTATCTTCTATTCGTTCCATTTGACAATGAATTCTACTCTTTTGTTTGAGAAAAGAGTTCTTGGATTCATATCTGGATTGACTTCTTTGAAGTTGAAATTCAAACTGTTCCAATAAACAGTTAAGCACCTGTGTTTTCCTGAAAATAAGACTGGGTCTTATTTTCTTTTGGGTCCCAAAACAAGCATTAGGGCTTATTTTGAGGGGGGGGCTGTTTTATTCCCCCCCTTCTTCTGCTTGCAGCAGGGCAGGAGGACACACAGCTGCCAGTGCCACTTATGTGCGGCATTAGAACTGCTCCAGTACCCCAGAGCGGCTTACCTCAGGGCTCCCGCAATCCGACCACCCATGCCCCGACCCCTGCTTCACCTTGTGGCAGCAGCTGTGGCAATTCCATCCAGCAGGACACCACGTGGCCTCCGGCCCACTTCTTCCTCTTTCTCAAGGCCACAATGGAGCAGGAGGCTGAGTGACGCACCTGTGCCATGGCCACAAGGCGAGGCGGGGTGGTGGAGCTGCCCTATGTACCCTGCACCTGCTTATCTCAGGGACCCGTAGCAGGCCATCCATGTCCTGACACCTGTCTCACCTCGTGGCCGTGGCACGAACACACCCAGGTGTGGGATTCAAAAATTTTAACATTGAGTTCACTGCCTGGTTGCTGGGTTGGTGTGGCCATGGTGGCCGTGGTGGCCGTGGCCTAGTTGGCCTCCGGCACCATGGTGGGGGAGGGGTGTTTTTGCCCTCCCTGGGCTCCAGAGTTTTTCCTCAAGCTTCCAGGAGGGCAAAAACAGCCTCCCTGGGCTCCAGAAGTTCTCTGGAGGCCGGAAATGGGCCCATTTCTGGACTTTCGAAACTTCCTGGAGGCCTGTTTTTCACCTTCCACGGGCTCTGGAGGCTTTCCTTGAGCCCCCCAAGGGGCAAAAACAGCCTCCTCGGGCTCCGGAGGCTCTCCGGAGGCTTGAAACAAGCCTGTTTCCAGCCTTCCCAAACTTCCAGGAGTCCTGTTTTTCACCCTCCACGAGCCTCCGTGCACCCTGCAGTTACCTGCATCCAAAACGGGCCATGTGGGGACTCCTGGGAGAGGCGGGGTGAGTTGGGCAAGGCCATCCAGGAGTGGAATTTGGCAGTTCACTGAACCATGCAGAATCTTCGCTATGGGTTCGCTCAAACCTGTGCAAACCGAAAGCAGCCCACACCTGAACACACCACTCAACCACCTGCTCCGTTGCGGCTGCGAGCAAGCAGAAGTCGGCCGGCTGCCATCTGGACTCCTGCTGGTGCTGCCACCATGAGACAGGTGTCAGGGTGTGGATGGCCTGGTTGCAGAGGCCCTGAGGTAAGCCGGTGCAGGCTACATAGGGCAGCTCCACCACCCTCCTCGTGGCTGTGGCACTGCAAGCAGCCAGATGGAATGGGTGGGCCAGCTGTGCAGGCTCTTAAGTAGGGCTTATTTTGGAGGTAGAGCTTATATTAGGCGCAAATGTAAAAAAACCCATGCTAGGGCTTATTTTTGAATAGGTCTTATTTTGGGGAAAAATATCTACCAAGTATGCCTTTTATTCAACTATTAAACTGATCGCTTTGAACTACGCTTGAGAAATCATTGAGATTATCTTGGACAACTAGAAGAATCAACATACAGTACCAGATGGTGCAAAACCAAGCTGTTCAGTGGAAGTTAAAGCTAAGATATTTTGGGCAGAGAATTTTATTTATTCATTCAATGTATTTATTTATTAAACAAATTTACATAGTCCTTCATCTTCCCCCAAAGGGGGGACTGGATGTCACCCAATAGCCAGTATAAAATTGATTAGAATCTAAAAAGTCACAGTCATAAATAACGTAACAACAAAAATTCTGATCCTGGGCAGAGGGAGGATGAAAATGGTCCTCTCAGCATGGACTCTTCAGACAGATATCCTGTTGGTTGGATGTTGCACGATGACAGTTGAGGCTCACAACAATGCAAAGGTGAGAATCAATGGCGAAGAAGCTTGGTGGATTCAGAGACAGTCAAGAACAAGGCTGAGAAGAACCAGGTGACCAGACAGTCTGCCGAGGGACAAGTAGGTGCTCCCAAGCACTCAGGGTACTGTTAGATAGTTTTGACAAATTCCCAAGTCCGAAATGACTCCATGACTGAACATCAACCAGGAGGCCTTTGAATTGTATCTACTCTGCAAAATATCATCTTGTATAACTTACAGAGTAATTGGACTTTCCCCTCCCAAAGTTCTTGCTTGGCTTTCTGAGGCAACCAAGGCCAGAAGATGCTGGGACAGGCCTCTTTAATTCCCAAGCAGGTTACTCTACGTGCCTCCTCTTCCCCACTCAGCACTTCTCAGAAATATAAAACGACCATGACGTTATTTCTGGTCCCCTCCTTAATAAAAAGGCTGGAAGGTGGTGTTACAGTCACTTTTAATGAGGATCCTGGAAGGAGGAATGCAGAGCTCGGCCAAGAATGTTTTCACGAGGCGCCTCCTCCTTCTCCTCTTGAAGATGCAGCGAGAGGAGAGAAGCCCGTTGGTGAAAGACGCCTGTTTAGATCAGCTTCGCTCGCAGCCAGCTGGACCGAGTTGAGGAGGCAGAAACCCTGGTGGGACTCAGCTTGCCCCCCCCCCACCTCCACAATCTTCCGTGATTCCACACCTGACTTATGTTCCAGCAGCCAGATGGAAGCAATTTTCTTACTGAAAGACTGGATAGGAAATCTCTCTGTGTAGAGAGCTGTAAGTTCTCCTCCTCCCTTTTGTCTTTTCCTCTTTCTTGCTTTTCTAGAAAAGAGGAAGGTTGAGGAATCCCACAAATAAAAGCTCTGGGACCCTTCCAGCAGGGGATTCCAAACTTTTGAAACCATGAGTTGTTGTTGTTGTTGTTGTTGTTGTTGTTGTTGTTGTTGTTGTTGTTGTTGTTGTTGTTGTTGTTGTTGTTATTATTATTAAAGTATGCAGCAATGTTAATGGATTGGGCTTTTCAGAAGTGCTATATTTTCCTTAATTGTACTGTGCCTTGGTAAATTTATTTAATAAAAAACAACAAAGCCAAAAATATTCATTCTTTTCTCCTTACTTATGTTTAACAGCAAGCCATGGGAAAAGTCAATTCTGGAAATAACACATGGAAAAGAAGTAGGAACATGGGAATGCATGCACTACTCTATTGTTTCTTATTAAGCAACTTTAGAATTTGAATTATACTTTCAAATCTATCATAATAAATATTTTCGGTTTAGGGATTAATACATGTTCCAGAAATTAAAAATGAGAAGTAAGTCCTGAAATCTCATTTGCTTTCTCTTTAGTAATCCAAATCACAATAAATAAATAGGAACCCATTTATAAGTCCAAAAATACCTTAGGGATTGGAATATTTCTTTTGTTAATCATAATTTCTATTTAAAAATGTTTTAGATATAAACAATATAAACCAAAATGATAGAAAGAAAAAAAAGAAAATGGCAGGTGAGAAGTGAGAAAGTAAAACAGAAGGTATTAGAAACAAGAAAGAAAAAAATTGCTTGATCTTCACAGCAATTTCATGCAATCTTCACACCTCCCTTTTTAAATTTACATATTTCCTTCTTCCCATATTCATTTAAATCAGCAAATTCATAAATCACCAATTCATTTTTTTCTGCTTTCAGCAAAAAGTCCATAAAAGATTCCCACCCTTGAACAAGTTACTTGATAATCTTATCCTTGATCAAAAAGTCACATTTGTCTTCATGATCCATTTTTCCATTGTGTGTGGATTACAATTGTTCCATGTATAGGGGTAGGTGTGTGCGTGCATGCACACACATGTACACACATGTGTGTTTGTGTATGTTTGTGTGTGAGTTGGATAGATTGATAGATTGGAGAAAATTGGCCACTAGTATTAATTATAGAGATTCTACATTCAAAAGCAAGATGCAGCTAATGGATAAGAACTAGGATTTAAAGTTCTGCAAATTCTGGTACAAATAAATATATTTAGAATTAAAACATGCAAGACCAAACACTTGATTCCAGTATAAGTCCTGTAATCAGTCTGCAATTGCACATATTTTTGCTGTAGATTTTTTTTTTCCTGATCATGCGTGAGAGTCAAACTTCTTTGCCGAGCTATTTATACTGTATTCATCCACAATCTAAATTTAATTTACCTTCAAGGTTACCTAACAAATATTTTGAAAACTGAAAAAAAAATTGCCTACCTATACAATGTCAGTGTAATAAGAAACAAAGTGAAATTATTTCGGAGGGTCTTAAAATAGTTTGTAATTTGTCAGTTCAACTGTGCACTGCCTTGTCATTCAGAAACGAAGCATTGTCCTTGTTTTTGGAGAGGAAGATCATGAAAAATGTTTACATAATGTCATTACAGACGAGTAACGCACTGAATTATTCAGCACTATTTCATCATCATCCACAAGAGTGGCATAGTATCAATAGTCACAATTAGCTGTCCTGAACCAGCTCTCGTCTCAGAAAATAATACATCTTTTAAAACAGAGCATGATTTAAATTTGTTTCCCTAATCAGAGTTAATGCTGCTCTGCCTTCTAATTTTTAAATTTCACTTGCTTCAAACGAAAGGATTTCAATCCTTCTTTCTCTGGAAAATGGACATATCTGTCTTCTACAAAAACCATTTTGTTCCTTCTCAAGAACATTATCCCTTTTCATAAAAATGAGATTTTTTCCCCCCAGATCATCTGTCATTTTTGTTTTCCTACACTTCATAGTTCACTTTTTTTTGTATTGTCTTCTAACTAATTTGAAGATATGTAATTTAAGAGTACATGCCTTTATTGTTGCAGGAATTTCACTTCTAAACCATAATAATAATATAATTGGGTGCAATCCCCAAATAACTGAAGTACCCTTTGAACAGCGCTGACATTGAAAATTCATCGTCAGTCAATTGCAGAATGTAGCTTTACTTGGAACAGCTTACATCCTGCATTTTGCTAATAATTGACCAAATAAATATGATCGATCGATTGATTGATTTGAGCCAGGCGAAACCAGGCTCAAAAACAGTAACTGTGAAAGAGATCTTGGAATCCTACTAGACTACCACTTAAACATGAGTCAGTAGTGTGTGGCAGTAGCCCAAAAAAGCCAATCCAATCTTGGGTTGTATAAACAGAGGCACAAAATCAAAATCACATGAAGTATTAGTACTGCTTCATAAAGCCTTTAGTAAGACCACACCTGGAATAATGCATCCAGTTTCGGTCACCACAATACAAAAAAAAGATGTTGAGATTTTGGGAAAAGTGCAAAGAAGAGCAACTAAGATGTTTAAAGGCCTGGAGGCTAAAACATACGAAGAATGATTGCAGGATTTGATTTTGGCTAGTCTAGAGAAACGTCTGACAAGGAGGGACATGATAGCAGTATTTCAGTATTTGAGGGGCTGCCACAAAGAGGAGGGGGTCAATTTATTTTTCAAAGCACAGAGGGCAGGACAAGAAACCATGGATGGAAACTATTCAAGGAGAGAAGCAATCTGGAATTAAGAAGAAACTTCCTAACAGTGAGGACAATCAACCAGTGGAACAGCTTACCTCCAGAAGTTGTGAGTGCTTCATCACTGGAGGTTTTTAAGAAGAGACTGAACAGCCACTTGTCTGAAATGATATAGGGTCTCCTGCTTGAGCAGGGGGCTGGACTAGAAGACCTCCGAGGTCCCTTCCAGCTCTATTCTGAATTGATTTGATTACATCCCATGAAGATATCTTTAACACCATCAAACGGCAATATCTGCTCATCCCATGTCCTTGAGAAGGTGGGCAAACATGCCAAAACTCAATTTAACTATCTGGCTGTTGCACAGCAAACAGCACCATTTTTAAATCAAATTTGACACCCTTGAGCTAGAGTATATAGCTATATCACTCTACCAATCTACAATTTGTCTTTTTAGAATAGAATAACAGAGTTGGACGGGACCTTGGAGGTCTTCTAGTCTAACCCCTTGGTTAAACAGGAAGCCCTATACACTTTCAGACTAACGGTTGTCCAACCTCTTCTTAAAAACTTCCAGGGTTGGAGCATTCACAACTTCTGGAGGCAAGTTGTTCAACGGATCGATTGTTCTAACTGTCAGGAAATTTATCCTTAGTTCTAGGTTGCTTCTCTCCTTGAGAGAACATCTTCTGGATGTTCTTTGACATTTAACATCATTATCCTCGGGACGGGAAAATTCAGATTTTTGCAAGTCAGCAGAGAAATCAGGATCCTCTTCCATCTCAGTCTCACTAAGTATTATTTTTCTTAGCAAAGAGTAAACAGTGCTCAGTATTAAGTGGCTTTCAAATCTCCTTGAGAGCTTGTGAGTTTTGGTGGTCAGGTCAATAATTCAGTTCACACAGCCATTTAGACTTTTATACTGGGTAATTCTTGATTAGGTGCCATTTGCTAGTCATCAATATTCCTATCTGGATTCATTTCCTCCTTGCTTTTTTCTTCTTCATTCTATCGTGTTCTGAATTAATGCCAGCCTGTTTTCTGAACTTTGTAATTGCCAAATCAGAATGCAAATGGCATTGAAATAGTTGGAGAAATTCTTAATATCTCTGCTGCTCATTTCATGCAGTATCATTTCTTCATTAGGTGTAAGAATAATATGTCTATGCCTGATATATCTTTATAATACCATAGTAACAACTAACTGCTTTTTATGCGACATTTTTAGTCAGTCCCTAAAGTAAACTAAGCATGTTTAGTTTCTGCAGTAAACTGAAGGCCACATCTACATTGGTTTTTCTTTTCCCCACACAGAATTACATGACATTTTGGTGTCCTGAATGTCTACATTAAATGTCTATATTTAGGTTTCTTTTTTTAAAAAAAAGAGCTGTTGTGTACTAGATATTCTCTCTGCCCAGTCTAAATGCTGAAGTTAAAATTAAGATGAGACACTGTTCTGTTGATTATATATGTAAACTATCTATTTATCTACACACAGAGAGAGAGACACAAAGAGACAAAGTTTGTGTGTGTGTGTGTGTGTTTGTAATTGTGCTAATGGTTTCTGTGGTCTGAAGATTAATTGATTAAGAGGAAGCAGGTACATCCAGCTGTGATATTATAAGTGCTATATGATATCAGAGTAACAGAATAATAGAGTTGGGAGGGACCTTGGAGGTTTTCCAGTTCAATTACCTTGTCAAGCAGGAGACACTCTACCAATGGTTCTCAACCTGTGGTCTGCAGACCCCTGGGTATCTGTAGTGTTGGCACTGGTGGTGGACCACGAAGACTTGAAGAAATGTTATGATTTAAATCTTGAGTTAAGTCTTGGTGGTATATGGCCACCAAAGATATTTAAAGTGGGTCCATAGTGAAGAAAAGGTTGGGAACCGCTGCCCTTTACCAATCTGGACCAATAGTTGTCCAATTGCTTCTTAAAAACCTCCAGTGATGGAGCACCTACAACTTCTGAAGGCAAGCCATTCCACAGATTAATTGTTCTCACTGTCAGGAAGTTTCTCCTTAGTTCTAGGTTGCTTCTCTCCTTGATCAGTTTCCATCTGTCATTTCTAGTTCTGCGTTCAGGATGCTTTGGAGAATTGGTTGACCTCTTCTTCCTTGTGGCAGCCCCTCAAATATTGGAACACTGCTATCAAAGCTCCCCTAGTCCTTCTTTTCACTATACTAGGCATACCCATACATTTACATCCTTAGTTTCCTCTTATTGATGGTCCTACCAAAGTTCATTTTAGCTTTCATATGTGTTTTAAAATCATCCAACATTTGATTTTTATTGGTGGCATTTTAAAATAGCAGTGCTGGTTGCTTCTGAAATGTGAAAATGATGATGATGATGATGATGATGATGATGATGATGATGATGATGATGATGATGATGATGATGATGATGATGATGATGTTGGTAGTGGCGGTGATGACACATATTGAATCACTCTTTGTCCTGAATAACGTTTGTCTTTTCTTGCTTTGAAAGTAGTTTTAAATAAACACAACTCAAATAACTCAAGTTATTTGCCAGTCTAAGAGACATTCTGGATCTAGGATGGATGGTAAACCAATACAGTTCTGGATGAACAGGTCAGTTGTCATCTGAATGAAAGCCATGTCTCCCTTAGGAGACAGCTGGCACTATTGGGGAATCGTCACTGGTCAATGTGCCCTGAGAAAATATCCACTTAAGATTCTAGGGATGTTGTGTTGAAAAATCATGCTTGCTTGCTTCTTCCAATGTTCAACATATGAGAATGAACATATGAAGGAGATAGGTCGGAATGAAGAATAGATAATGTAAAGAACTTTCTTGCTCATTTAGTTCAGGAAGAAACCATGTCTTCTCTAAATCCCAACGCTCTTAGAGGCTAATTGAAGTGGTCTCACCGAGGCTAAAGAACTGATGTTATTACTGTTGTAAAGAATGATTTTGCCTTCAAATATGCTAAATGAGCTAGAGTTAGATGCAATGTCTTCTTTAAATGAGGTCTCTATTGCATAGTTTACTTTGCATCTTAACTTACTTGTCTTATTCATCAAAAATATATTGCAATATATATGGTAATTATCTATAATCACTTGTTAGAATGTACTAAATTAGATCTTTGGAATGTTGGGAGGGAAGGATTAACATACTGAATTCTTCAGTACATGAACACCAAGGGAAGAATATTTTGGGAATCTATAGGCCAATTTTCACCAGATTTACAATTTTTATTTTGTATTTATTGGACACCCACGCATCATTGCAGGAATGAATTGATTGATTCAGCAAATGTGCGATTCAGAACACAACATTGGTTCGTATGGTGAGTTCCCTGTTGAGCAAAAAATATTTTACTTTGTTAATTTTGCTCTGGAAGATCACAGATGCTCCTGTTCTTTGAACTGTGCATCAATGATCTGGAAATTAACAGAAAGACAATGAAAATGAATATTGCACGCTGTTATGAATGCAGCAAAAAAAACCCATGTGTAATTCATCAATTACACAAGCATCTGGAAAAAAAAATCACCTCGGCTCTATCTATATTTGAACCGGTATATTGCCACTGGGAATATTGACTGGAGTCAATCTTCTTCTTCTTCTTCTTCTTCTTCTTCTTCTTCTTCTTCTTCTTCTTCTTCTTCTTCTTCTTCTTCTTCTT
>JANHFL010001595.1:52066-75058 GCA_032468155.1 Oxyrhabdium leporinum | reverse complement strand
CCCTTCTCATCCATTTACTTCCTTTCCTTTCCTTTCCTTTCCTTTCCTTTCCTTTCTTTTCTTTTCCTTTCCTTTCCTTTCCTTCTTTTTCATTTTTTTTTGTAAACTGCAAAGATGATTTGAATATGAAAACTGGATTCTGCTTAATGCAAGAACATTTTAGTCCCACCTAAGCTTTTAAAATTATATTTCCTTGGAGTCCCCCCCTCCCCCCCCCCAACAAGCCAATTGCATATAAAATAACCTTTGTAGCTTTGGTACAAAAAAAAAAGATTAGCATGTTATTTATTTTGTACCTTCAGGATAGAAATAGGTGGAGTGTCAGTGAAACCAAATAAGTAAATTTTGCAATAAGATTTGCCTACCAGTATAAACATCAACAGAATTAGCATCTAGTTATCACTTTGTGTGTGTTTGTGTGAAAACCATCAAACTTAATGTTTAGCTTTTTAAAATATTAGATCAGTGATTTCTTATTAAACAATTCTCTAGTTGCTAATGTCAAAGGCTTGTCCACAACCATGGTCAGGAGAGACAGCTGTAGCAGATCAGTCAAAACCTAGCCTGTTTTTCTAATGTAATTTTTATTGAAAAAAAATTTATCAAGATAAAAGCAATACAAATATAAGAAAAGAAACAAAATAAGAATAGTAAGAAAGGAAAAAGACAATATTCTGAAGAAGCGACTTCCATTATTATTATTATTTTTACAGTAGTTATAAATGCATTGTACCATCTAAGGTTACATAATTTCCTTCCTTCCATAAGCTACCCTTTCAAATCTCCCAACCCAAAAATCATAAGTCCAGTCTTCTCTTTTTTTAAGTAAAAAACCCAAATCCATAAGGGCTTCCAGTTAGTGATAAATTTAGCTGTCGATCGTTCTGTAATCAAACAAATTAATTTTGCTGTCTCAGCTTGTTTCATTATCTTCACTGTCAGTGTTTCAGAATCTTTCCTTTTTTTGCAGATATAACAGTCTCACGGCAGTAATCATGTATAAGAATAATCTTCACACACACACACACAACTCATACTTCAGAATCTAGAGCTGTGTATGGCATCCTTTTGGTACTCATTAAAGCAGCTACCTCTTTCATTGAGATCTTTGCAATTAGGTCATTTAAAGCAGGAGTGTCAAACTCGCGGGGCCATAGCCGGATACGTCATGTGCTGGCCACCCCCCACCCCCAATTTAGTGAAGGGGGAAAAAGTCATGATACGTCACATGACAACGATGTGACGAGGTGAGTTTGACACCCCTGGTTTAAGGACTCACAGGCAGACAATAGGCATGTCTTCGTGGATTAAAAGGCAAATGATTACTTAAAAGTATACACCGGATCCTTAAAGTATCCTATATTACGAAGAAATACAATAAAATAGTTATTCCTTTCTATTATATGATTGATATCAGTCTGTCTCCCAAGTAATAAAGTACTCAGATGACTCTGGAATCAGCTTCTCTGGCTCTCTGTAATATACAATCCACTTTTCTTAATCTCAGGTAAGATTCATAACCAAACCTTCTGCTGTTATGAACCATTTCCTTTCCCCCCACTCCTTTTTTTTCTTTTGAACATTTACTTGGGTGTTTTTATGTGCTTGCTGCACTGAAATTTTTACAATGTAAGAGACAGAACGTGTTGACTGGGGGCTTGGTTTCTCTTATTCCAATTTCACAGCCTTTCTAAAATAACATATCAACTAGTGAACTGTTGGAAGTGGCAGGGAAAGGGGCAATTCAATTTCCATTAATAGAAAGTGAACAATTCCTCGTGGAGACATTTTGTTGTTTTCCATCCTCCAGGACCATTTTCTTTCTTGATCCGCAGCTTTCAGAAAATATGACTTTAAGCAAGGCTTGTGTTTTGTTTTGTTTTTTTTTCCTCAAAAGAAACCAGAACTAGCCTTAAAGTGAGAGACACAAAGTAATTATTGCATTCGGAGAAATAGCATGAATGTCATTAAAGGGAAAGGAAGATGGCATTCTCAGTTGCATCTTCTCTGTTTTCAATTTATAAATCTCCCTTCATTTTTCAGGTATTCAGGTTTCTTTAGTCTGCTCTGAATAACTTACACGTTATTTCAGGTAAGTGTTAGATTTCTATCCCGGTGTTTTATTCTAGACTTCAAAATGTTTCCTTTCATTTGTGGCTGGCTGTCCCCGAACAGCCCATGGTATTCAATGCCTGAAGATGGACTTGAACTTGAGTGTCTCCTGTTCTTGTAAAGCATTTTATTCTTCAAACTCTGTGTGTGTGTGTGTGTATGTGTGTGTTTGTGTGTGTGAGAGTGTGGGTGTGTGTGGGTGAGAGAGTCTGTGTGTGTGTGAGAGAGAGAGAGAGAGAGAGAGAGATTCAAAGTCCTTTTCTCAATTCAAGACATGATACAGGTAGAGATCTTAACTACAGATTATATAGACTGACGTTGGAACTGTTAGAAGAGCTGAGGATTGAAGTGTGGGGTCCTTGATGCTCTATGAACTTGGCAGCTTCCTTACAAGCAAGCTCAACCTAACCAGAACTAATGAAAAAATGTTTAGACCTTTTAATAGTGTTCGTTATTAAGCAATCCTAATACAACACTCAATACAATTAAAGTATAAGGTAGCAATAAAAAAACAACAACCTGGAGCTCGCTTAGCAGCAATTTTCAGTTCAAGTTTGATGGAGAGAGATCAATCAAAGATAAAGCATAAGGGAATGGTGATAATAAGAAATCACTGGAGGCAAAAATAGCCCTTTCTAACTGGGATTTATTAATAAGGTTATGCAGAGCATCAGAAGGGAGGGCAAAAGGATGCTTCGAAAATGTGCATTTTCTATGTTTTGCTTTTGAATCTGAAGATTTGTATAGTCAAACATGATGGTGAGGAAAAGTAAGGGCTGTTGAGACTTGATGGAATGTGTGGGAACTCTTATGAAATGAACAGAGTATGGCCAAATTAAGAATTCAACATATTGTCATAAACTGTAGGCTTCCTGGTTTAAAGAGAACAACAGGAATCCATTCAATTAATAGAGAAATCCTAATTGGTAACTTGCTTAGGCTACATGTTTCGTTCACCACACTATAAAAAAAGATGTTGGGACTCTAGAAAGAGTGCAGAGAAGAGCAACAAAGATGATTAGGGGACTGGAGGTTAAAACATACGATGAAAGGTTACAGGAACTGAACATGGCTACAGGAACTGAACATGGCTAGTCTGAACATGGCTAATGAAGAGAAAGAGCAGGGGAGACATGATAGCAGTGTTCCAATATTTGAGGGGCTGCCACAGGGAGGAGGGGTTCAAGCTATTTTCCAAGGCACCTGAAGGCCAGACAAGGAATCATGGATGGAAACTAATCAAGGAGAGAGAGAGAGAGAGAGAGAGAGAGAGAGAGAGAGAGAGAGAGAGAGAGAGAGTATATATATATATATATATATTATATATATATAATTAAATAAAAAAGCTTACAATACTGTGACTATGATTTTTCCCTCCCAAAGTTCTCAAGAGTTGAGTTTTATCATCTGGGCTTCTGAGTGATTCATTTTATTTCTTTCCACTCATGTGCTTCTTTGATTGATTCATTTTTCTTTCCAAAAAAGAATCACGTTGCATGGAAGAAAACCATATATGAGTTTTAAAATCAAAGTGTGGGACTTTTTTCTTGCTTTTTGCTTTCAAAGAGAAAGAAAGAATCAAATGTTAATAGGCAAGATAGATTCATACCATGGTAGTAAACCCCCCCCCTCTCTTTTATATCTGTTCCTTATTTCTTGCTTTGTCATAAAACTAATATTCCTGAATATGATTACTTTGAATTTCATTAAGCTTAGTGGGATTTAGAACATCTTATACATATTAAATAGGAATTCTGAGTCTTAGTCCCTCATACTGTAATTTTGCAGCATTACGTTTCCTCAAGATTGTATATTCATTTTAGCTTTGATATAAATTTCCATATTTTCACAGAATGCTCATCCAATCTCCCCGACTCTCTCCCAAATTAAGGGATTGCATGGTTGGAAGAAAGGAGCTATGAATTGTATTTATCCCTTACTAGCAATCTATTCATCTTGTAGTCGCAAACACCACTGTAGTATATTTTTGTGCATAAAGATGAGTTGCAGGGATGATCTTAACTTCTATAACTACCTTTGTCTTGTTTTAACATTTTCTTGTTCTAAATGTTTTTTTTTAAAGTTTTTAAACCTTTCAGGATGTCTGGGAGTCAGGGGCTGAATACCTTTAATAAATTATTAGTTATTAGTATTATCTTGTGACTCACCCAGGTTAAATTTATACCTCATGAAGGGCCATGCATTTTGTCTATTCTGAATCTCCTTCAAATAAGCTTCATGGTCCTATTCTTCCAAACTTTTCCCAATTGTCCAAAGTTTAATACCTATATGGATTTAGCCATGCCGAAGAACAACGCTATCTATTAATACATTGATCATATTGGAGAAACTGGGTTTTAACAGATTTTAGTTATAAGTTTGATTCTGATGCATAGGAATTCAAGCCTCTATCCATCTACAAATGAAGGTGAATGGGCTTTGGATGTAGACTAACTGTTTGTCAACATATCTCCTATGCAAGTTGGCCACCACATTATTTTCTTTTTTTTTCTTTTTATTGATTTTATATTAATTACATTTTCGAGTGCTTATTAAACATGGTGTTGTCTGGGTATTTAATTTGCTTAACAATACTGATTATATTCCCAATCTCCATCCTTTTTTTTCCAACCACTGGTAAAATAGATTCTATGTCTTTCTGCTTAATTTTCAATATCAATATGTCCATTTCTGCGAACTCTAGTATCTTCTCAATTATCTCTTCCTCTCGCGGTGTTTCTTCATTTTTTCCAATGTTGTGCGAAGATAATCCTTGCCGCTGTTGCGACACGTAATATTAAATACATACTTTTCTTAACTAATTTTTCTGCTATTATACCTAATAAAAACAGTTCAGGTTTATAATCTTCATGTTTCCCTATCATCTTTTGTAGCCACCTGTGTATCTTTGCCCAAATTGTGTGGGAGGTTTTTTTGGGTTGTTGTTTTGGTTTTTTTTAAGCATAAGTCCATCACATGTGATAAAATGTCCCCGTCTTTTGATTACATTTCCAACATATGCTAGACATATTTTGAAACATTTTATCTAACCTAGCCACCACATTATCACGAGTTGTTTTGTACTCTAGAAGCAATGCCCGCTCAGCTTGGGAAGAAACTCTCTTTTGCTCTGGACAGTCCCATTAAGACAACATCATGTAATCAATTCTGCAGGATGGCTAAAACAATGTTTGTTGAAATTGGCTAGAGGAGCAGAATCTTGCAAGTCTGGTTGCATTACACCTTCTTATATCTCAGAGCATCGGTGAGATGTCTGTCCAAGTTACTTCTGAATGTTATCGGGACATTCTGGATTTTTGATTATTATTATTTTTTAAATATCTCTTTTGCTTAGCCAACAGAGCAAGCATCTCTCCATCCAGGTTATCTTTCTTACTCTCTGCAGCTCTTGGGAAAAGGATGTGATGAATTGCTTTTGTGCTTCAGAAGGGTGCTTCATTTGAAGTAGTGTTGAAGCAAAGCAGCCGTCTAATGCTTTGGCCCAGTTGTAATAAATATAAAATATCCCTTTGATGGACTAGTCCATTTTTGTTCCCTCTTATGTACATTTCAGCTTTGTAGTTCTCACATTATTTCGTTCCCAGATGCAATATATTTTAGGATAAAAGGGAAATGAGATAGGCAATCTGAGTAACTCTCGACAATTATGTCGGTGTTGAAGGCATTTCTGAGGCTTTCCCTTTAGCCTACAAAAAAATATTAAACCAAAACTAAAATACTAACAGAGTTCACGTTTACTCAGCATGTTTGCTCAGAAGGAAGTGTCACTGAATTAATTCAGATCTGAATGAAGGGGCATAATATTGTGAGCTGTCTCTCAGAAGACAAGAGTTGGTTGAGCTTTCCTGGATATCTAGAGCGTAAATCCACCCTCAGCCCTAGAACTCCATACAGCTCATGCTTATTTCTGTTAATTGGAGATGGTGAACTGGAATGAGATATTCTTACAGCATTCAACTGTCACCTAAAGGACTGTTTCTTTTACTAGGTTATATACAGATGCAGGTTAACAGACTTGGAAGGGACCTTATTGGTCATCTAGTCCAGTGCCCTACCCAAGCAGGAGACCCTACACACCATTTCTGACAAATGGCAGTCCAATCTCTTCTTGAAAGCCTTCATCATTGGAGGCAAGTTGTTCTATTGGTTGATTGTTCTCACTGTCAGAAAGTTTCTCCTTTTTTCCAGGTTCAATCTCTCCTTGATCAGTTTCTATCCATTATTCCTTGACTGGCCTTTGGCTGCCTTGGAAAATAGGTTGACCCCTTCCTCTCTGTGGCAGCCCTTCAAATATTGAAAGACTTCTATAGGTCTCCCCTGGTCCTTCTCTTTACTAGACTAGCCATGCCTGGTTCCTGTAACCATTCTTTGTATGTTTTAGCCTCCAGTCCCCTAATCATCTCGGTTGTTTTTCTCTGTGCTTTTGCTTTTTCTCAACATCCTTTTTATAGCGTGGTGACCAAAACTGGATGCAGGATTCTAGGTGTGGTTCGCACACATATGAAATCCGCAGCATGATCCTGAGATTAAGGAGGCTTTGGCTTAATACAAAAAACAGAATATCGGATATATTAACTTATCTGCAGAAAGGGTTTATAGTTTTTGGGCCACTCGGCAATATTTCCTGAAAACAGGCTGTTCTTGTCAAGGCCATCAGTTGATGAAATAAATGAACTTACAACAGTTCGTTTAGGGACCGTTCAAAGTTACAACGGTACTGAAAATAGTGACTTATGACCTTTGTTCAGATTCCATGGTCACATGATCAAAATGCTGATGCTTGGCAAGGGACTCGCATTTTGGACAGCTGCAGTGTCCTGAGGTCATGTGATCAGCTTTTGTGCTCTTCTGTCAGACAAGGTCAGTGGGGAATCCAAATTCACGTGAAGACCATGTCATTAACTTAACCAATACAATGATTCACTTAACAACAGCCGCACAGAAAGTTGCAAAATGGGGAAAACTCACTTAACAAATGCTTCACTTAGCAACCTCAATTTTGGGCTCGATGGTGGTCATAACCCGAGGATATGAATCTAACATTTTGATTCGGTATCAGCAGATATCAGCAGAGAGATGTCTCGAGCCAGATTTTCGACTCTGTTTGCCACACATCAGTGGATATCAGTGGATATTAGATGGACTTCTCCTTCTTCTGGGGAGGGAATTAAGTCTTATCTCAGATTCTATAGACAAACCCCCCCCCCAATCTATCTGTAGGATAGATTGAGCTTTGGGTATTGTTTCCTAGAGTCAGCAAAGCATAGTAAAACAAGCTGATTTATTTAGATAGGTACAATATTAGCTTTTCCACTCCCCCCACCCCCCCAAAGGCAGGGTAAGAACTATTGTTCCGCTCCCTTTCAAAACTCCTGGATCACATTTAAGGGATTCGTGGAACAGTTAAGACAAAACAAAAAAGATTGCCAGGTTGGTTGGACCTGGAGATTAATTCAAAACACTGTGAGGTAGGTAGAGGTGCCATTCAGGTTAACTTTGAGAGAAAATTCAATTTCAGTTCAATCATATTATCTGGTGATTGGAGGGCTCTGTGGTTGAACCTTCAGAGATCAATATTTCATTGCTCTAGGCTTGTGTAAAGGTCTGGTGCCTGGTTTTCTTCTTTCTTGTATTTGAGAAGATGACATTGAATGCCAACGATACAGGGGTAATTTCAAATTATGGGTAGAATTTAGTACTGTAACGGTAACTGAGTGAGAGAAGCAAAAGGTCTGACTTCTGATATGCAGGGTGGCTAAACAGACATCTGTACTTTGTGACATCAAATTCTGTCCCAAAGACTATTTTAAATGATCTCCTTTATCTTGAGGGTAGTGGCTTTATCTGTTGCTAAAGAGATGCTGATCAGAACTGTTAATTTGAGTAGACAACCCAGCCTATCCTCATCTTCAGACTTGTTTTATACTTCAGGAATGTGTGCTGTTCTAGCGAGAAACACACATTTGCTACACAACCATAACTCATAGTCTTGTGCTGGTTAGTTTTCAGGAGGTGGTGTGGTGTAGTGGCCATTAATTACATCTTTGGGGAACAATATAACAGGCCTTCCAAGAGCTGAGCCTCACAAATAAATCCTAATCTGCTTTGTGTTGTGACAATATCATTGCCGCTCCATTTTGGACATCTGTGGTGAAGCCACTACAGAGAGCAAACTAACAACATTCTTCTCTCAGCAGCTCCTAAGATGTCAGATTTAATTGCAAGAATTCTTTCTGAGAGGTCCATGACTTCCTACAAACTTTAGAACTGTATCTGTTTTATATACATTTACTTGGCAAGAATAGAACATTCTTCCACTATAGAAATCCTTAAATTTCATTTCTTATACTTTTCACCTCATCAGTGGCCATGTGCAATGCTGCAACCAAAGAAGAATCATCCCATTGTTTGTCAGAAAGCTTGGGAGGCTTAGTAGGCCAACAAAGCAGAAAGGCATACATTCCCCACACCACCAGTGACTTCCTTATTCACAATAGATTATGAGGCCACAGAGCCCTACCACAGGCCTTACTGGGCTCCCTATTCTGCTCATTTATCAGAGTAAATCTCTGGTAGCCACAAGTGATGAAACATCATTAAATAAAGATGAATAATTGCACAGAACCCACCATGAGTTAAAGCCATACAGTGGTACCTTGGTATTTGTCGTTAATTGGTTCTGTGAGGCATGATGAGTATCAAAAATGATGAGTACCAAACACATTTTTTCCCCACAAGGAGTATTAGTCATGAGGCAACCTGTTGTGGCCTGTCGGCTGCCGGCCCCTCCAGCAGCCAAATCAGAGGAAGAGGAGGAGGCGAGGGAGTCAGGGTCAGCATCAGAGCAACCTGAGAGCTCCAAGGAGGAAGTGCGAAAGGAGCTGGCAGAGAGACAGAGGCAGAGCCTGGACCATCCCTCAGTCCTCAGATGGAGAGTCAACAGCCCCCAGGTCTGAAGATGGTTGATGAAGAAGAGGAGGAACAGCTGGGTCCAGTGCCTGATGCATGGATGCGCAGAAAGCAGAGAAGAGGAGATCAGTGAAAATCCATGGGCCGATCCTTGGGACAGAAGAGACATTGCTGCTAGCAAGGCCCCACCCTAGCTCTGGGGATAAAAGGCAGGGGCAGAGATGAATAGTTGTGGCTGACAACTATTCATCCTCAGTCTGGGTGGACTTGTTAGCCTGCGAGATAAACTTTTTTGCTGGGGCATTCCTAATAAAGGAATCTTTTGAGTTCACATCAAAGGGTTTGTCATGTTTGGGAAGCTGGGTCAGAACACAACCAACACTTGACAAGTTCTAGCTTGTGTCTTGAGTACCAAAGAAATGAGGAGTATCAGGACAAAAGTTTCACATCAAAATGCATCCAGTATCAAATTCAATGAGTTTCAAAGCAGTCGAGTACCAAGGTACCACTGTAACTCTATTGCTTTGTGGTAATGAAGTAGAACTAGTGGTAGAGTGGTGTAGATTTGGAATGAAGTTATATGAGCATATGAGTTTGCTAACTCACTGAACAGTGGAATGTAGTTGTAGAAAGATGGATGCTGAGGGAACATTAGAAGATGATTTCTAATGAAAAAGGGTGGACAGCGGATCCAATGATCAGCCATGTATCATCTGTACTGTTTCTAAACAAATATAAAACCAGCATAGCTAATTTTTGTTTATGGATGGCTAGATCACTCACTACATGAAAAAAAAAATAATGTTTTCAAATATAGGGTACAGTGTTCATCCCAAAATATATGCAGTTTATTTTAGGCAGGGATCAAGCAAAAAAAGGCAAACTATGTCTAATTATTTATTTATTTATTTATTTATCTAATTTATATACCGCCCCATTCCGAAGACTCGGGGCGGTTCACAACAACTATTTAAAACAGTGTAACAAATTACTTTAAAACTTTAAAAACCCTTTAAAAACCCCTCAGTCAGGAAATTAGAAGTAATCTGATTAAGATTAGATGATCTTATTTCAAGATAAGATTTGGCCTGCTTTGGAGAATTCTCAACAGCTATGACTTTTCCTGTAGACTTGGCAGAATCTAAAGCAGTTTATAGGAAGTAGCATTCTTCTGTAACCTAGCTTTGCCTTAATATGCTGACATACAATTTTCAGAATTCCAGACATTGAACATGTGGAGTGGAAATTATCAGAAGGACAACCAGACGATCAAAAAAAATTTAAGACTGGGGCACACCATTATATTAATCTGGAAGCTCCAATATCTACTGACATATATATTTTTTTGTCTTTTTATATATGTAAAAAAACTCACTGAACAACTTGCTTAGCAACAGAAATTTGGGGGTCATTTATGGTCGTAAATCGAGACCTATTTCCATTCCTACATCTAAGTCCAATAGAAATGAGTGTTCATTATTTTCCTTGAACAAGAAAGGATACGTGATGCTGAGATACTTCAAAGATTTAAATCAGTTCAGGGCTAATGTTTAGCCTGAACGTTTTCCATGCGACTGCCAAAAGATGCTTTCAGCCTAACCAATTTTCAATGCAAGATCAGATTTTGTGTGTTAGTTTACTCTTTCGAGAGGCAAACACGGGACTTCACTGGCACAATGCAGTTGATTGGATGTTGACATCAACAGTTTTCATTTTAATTGAAGTGGCTGTGCTAATAATAAAATGGTGGACGTAATTGTAAGTGTTTCTTTTGATTCCTTACAAAGCGAGAAGAGCTTATGGGCCCTTTTGTGAGCATCTGTTGCACAAATTCCTGTTTTGTTTCATTCTTGTGCTTTGTCAGTTGGATTGCTTTTATGAAATGTTTTAGCAGGCTACCAATATTACCCTAGATCATTTCCAATTGTGGCTGGGTTTTGTTTTTCTTCTTCCCCTGATTGGTACAGCTCTTTTGTTGTGATAGATATAAATCAATAAGACACATCATTACTGTTCTATCAGCGAGGAGTTATTTAAAAAAAACAACAGCAACAACCTAGAGAGATGTTAATTTATAGATACTTTTCCTTGTTTTCTCTCCCTTGTCTCTTTGGAGTTCAAAGAAAATCCAGCCCTTTACAGACTTTAGGTGACCTGTTTATTAAAGCTAGGGATGGAAATAGTGGGTCTGAACATTTATCAAATATCTTCATTTAATAATACTGCAGATAATTGAAGGATCCTGAGAAAAAAGCAAAAAGCTGCCCAGGCAAATCAATAATCAGATTTTTGTTTTGTTTTGTTGGCATATTTGTGTGAGAGGAATCAGTTAGTAATATTCTACTGATAAAAGAATATTAGCCCACAGCATAGAGACAGCATAGAGTTGTGATCTCAAAATAGATTAGGGATTAATTTTCAAAGATTCACTTATATCATTTAATTCTCTTTCTGTGCTAGTCTATAGAAAGGAATAATTCTTAGGATGAAACCTATCTTATCCTTATTGAGAAGAAATTTTACCAATATGTTGCACTGAAATTGGAAATGTTAGGATCCGTTGTAAGATGCTACTCACTTCTGTTTTTATACATATTTTTACTCTATTAATGGAAAATCTGGTCTGGGAGATTTTTCTCTGTAGTAAACCTCAACCAGAAAGAAATAAAAGAAAATCAGATTATAACTAACTACATGGTGTATTCAGTCACAATGGACAATGCAAGGGTTAAGACAGAAACAAAGATCCTGAAAATGAGCTACTTAATTCATAATGAAATGATACCCTGGCTAATGTAACATTTTGCCTTCAGCAGCTCATGCATCAAACATATTTATGCCTTCTTCATAATTTTCACTGCTAGGATCTCATGCATCATTTTTTTTTTCATCTACCATTCTGAAATTTCAGTGTCTCAGGCAAGGTTATAGCACTTTCTCTAAACACAGGTTACTTGGCAAGCTGTTGACTCCAATGGTTCTTTGAGTCTCATATGGCCAGAATAACAAAAACCATAACTGTGACCTCTAAGATAGGGGTGTCAAACTCAAGGCTCAGGGACTTAGATCTGGCCCATGGGGCTGCCCTGGAAATAGTGAAGGACCAGCCCATAGTGCCTCTGCCAGTGAAAACGGAGCTTGGGAAGACCACGGACGGCCCACTCGAGCTCTATTTTCACTGGCAGAGGGTTGCAGGAGGCCAATGCAGGAAAAAACAGAGGTTGGGAGCCCATTTTCGCTGGCAGAGCACTCCGGCCACCACAGGCGCCCACAACAAGAATGACATTGAGCTCGCCACTCCCACCCCAGCCACACTCAGCCTGGCCCCCTGAGGTCAAACACAACCCTGATGCAGCCTTCAATGAAATCACGTTTGACACCCTTGCTCTAAGAAGTAAGCCTGTGTCTCGAATGTTCTCCTTCTCTAGACTTAAGGGGGACATACGCAGTTAAGTTGATCCTGCAGGGATCCTTCTAATTGTTAAACTGAATACTTGATCAAGAAAGAAGTCTCATTTACTCACTGGAAGATAAAATGGGGATAATAAACAAGGAATATGTTAAGGGAAAAAAAATCCAAGTTATGGACTGGATAGTAATGGCTCAATGCAGCTATAGCTATAGGCCACTGTCATGTTTTGATTCCAAACAAGTTAATGTTTTGTCTGTTTGTTTTGTCTTTGCTTGATTTCATTTTATCAACTGCAAGTTGTGTTTGACCTCTCTGCTTGAACAAATTGTCAGAAGCACAGTCCTAATATGTTTCCATGCATTGCATTTCACAAGCATTTTTCCATGAGGAAACACATTATTTCTGAGTCTCTTGTTTTCTAACGCATCCATGTATAAACCCATATATTTTCATAAGGTACATACTTTTGAATTTATGAAGTAATCAGTCATTTCGTATAATAGTTGTCTGGTCCAACATCATCACAGTCATCTACAAATTTCAGCATGCTCATTTTTTTTTTTCAGTCAATCTGTACTGAAAAATGTTTCATGTTGATGGGTCTACCTTGCATTGATGATGCTATCTAATTGGTAATGAAATGTCTGCAAGAAACAACCAAGCTCAGACAGCACCAAGGAGCTTTTTTAAAAAAAACCTTAGTAAAACTACACTTGGAATACTGCATCTGGTCACCATAATATATATATATAAAGATGTTGAGACTTAGGAAAGAGTGCAGAGAAGAGCAACAAGCATGATTAGGGGCCTGGAGGCTAAAACTTATGAAGAATAGTTACAGGAATTGGTATGTCTAGTCTAATGAAAAGGACTAGGGGAAACACAATAGCAGTGTTCTAATATTTGAGGAGCTCTTACAAGGATGTGGAGCTCAAACTATTTTCCAAAGCACCAGAGAGCAGGACTAGAAACAATGGATGGAAACTAATCAAGGAGAGAAGCAATCTGGAATTAAGGAGAAACTTCCTAACAGTGAGGACAATCAACCAGTGGAACAGCTTGCCTTCAGAAATCATGGGAGCTCCGTCGCTGGAGGTTTTTAAGAAGAGACTGGACAGTCACTTGTCTGAAATGCTATAGGGTCTCCTGCTTGAGCAAGGGGGTTGGACTAGAAGACCTCCAAGGCCCCCTTCCAACTCTGTTCTGGATTTATTATAAGCTTTCGTACAGAGCAGAAAAGTGGAACACAGACCTGCCAAAGTTTTGAAGAGAGTTTTTGGGGGGCGGGAGGAGGAGAGAAGGATCATAACAAGAAATCTACCATCGAAGCAAATCCTGATCTTAGTGGGAAACAAATTTCTCCTTGAATGTTGGGGGGAAAACAGTGCAGGCAGAATACAAGTAGTCCTTCATTTAGTGACCATTCAAAGTTGCAACGGCACTGGAAAACACTGACTTAGGATCGTTTTTCACACTTAACGACCGTTGGAGCATCTCCACGGTCACACGATCGAAGTTCGGACGCTTGGCCAACTGACTCATCTTTATGACGGTTGCAGTGTCCAGGACTCACGTGATCCCCTTTTGCGGCCTTCCGACCAAGTCAGTAGGGAAGCCAGCGATTCACTTAACAACTGCGGCAAGAAAAGCCGTGAAATGGGGGACAAAGCTCACTTAACAACTGCCTCGCTCAGCAACAGAAGCGTGGGGTTTGATCGGGGGAGGGGGATGTCGTAATTCGAGGACCACCTGTGTGGCAAACGTGGCTTAACGGCTCTCCGCGTCGTAGGCTTTGGTGGAAGCCATCTCTGGAGCTTTCCAATTGCTTTTTGAAAACCAGAAGCGTGTAACCATAAAGCCAACATAATGCAATAATAACACTTCTGCCTTTAGGTTTCCTTAGCGTGATTTTTGTGTCGAAATGTTCACCAGCATTTCCTGTTCAAAACCTGCATGTAACCGACAGACTTTTAGGAGATCCGTGGCTCGAAACGTCTGGTGTGTTTTGAGGTTAAAAATCTCTGAGCTGAGAATGGACGGAGTGTCGTTCTGGGTGCGGGAAAGGATAAATCTGACGTGATTTTAGAAGAGCCGTGAATATCCGAGAGAGAGAGAGAGAGTCCTGGGTTACCATAATACTTCGGTTTGAACCCAGCACACCGTCGTCTTCTTTCGAATGTGACGTCAAAGAGGACTCGGATAGCCCAACCATAGGAACCAGATTTTCTGCTCCTCAGCAAGAATTGCGCCTGATTTTATTTTATTTTATTTTATTTTTTTAAATTAAATGCATTTGCCCCCTTTCAGCGGTTAAATAACCAACAGGTAGAAGACATGGTTAACTCACCCCTGAGAGATTCGGAAGAGTGTCTGCTGGATTCAGATCAGCAAATAACCATGGCAACGCCCGACAGCTTATGGATATTCTGAAGCTATCCGCAGGAAAAGTCTAGAAAAGAGGCATATTCATATATCTCCTACCCCGCTGAGGCTGAACCCCATTATTTCCATGCCCGCTGTAAAAACCTTTGTTAGGACTCTAGACCAAGGAGGGGGGGGGGGGGGTCCTAGCTCCCAATTCACAGCAAGAGGAGTTGCAAGTGGGATAAAAAGCTGGTTTTCTGTTTAATCCCACAGAGATTCCTAAGTGGTTTTGCTCACACCAAAGTCTCTGGGATGGCTAATTTAGCTTGCCCTTGCCCTCCTCTCTCTCTCTCTGCCCTGGTATTTTAGGAAGGAGGGTGGGGGGGAAAAGACAAAAATAATTAAAAATCCAGAAAAACGTGTCTCGATACAAATAGACTCTGGTGAAATATAGGTATCGGCTTACGACCGCAACTGAGCCCAACGTTGATGCTTGCTAAGCAAGACGTTTGTTAAGATTTGTCCCGTTTTGCAATCTTTCTTGCCGCAGTCGTCGTGAGCTTAATCCGAGAGTTGCGAAGTGAATCTGGCTTCTTTAACTGACTTGGCTGGGTGGAAGGTTGCAAAAATGGGAATTGCTTAGCCATGGAAATTCTGGTCCCAGTTGTAGCCATAAGTCGAGGACTTAACTGCATGGGAAATCCAGGGATTTCTGCAGCTGCAGCTATTACCCATTGCTGTGAGTAGATGGGTATGTGCCGTGTTTACCCTATCAACTCTACCCAGCCTTGTGCCACTCTGGGCTCCTGGATGAGTGCTGGTTGCCAGGCGCCACCCAGATCAACTTTATCGCAATGTGCTGCGCAATGTTTCTACTGTAAACTCCAGTGTTGTTTTGTTCCTCACCGTAAGAAGCTCCCAAGAAACACAATGATCCGGGGTTGCTGCTGGACAACCAGTGTGATGTAGAGGCTCAGAGGTTGGGGAAGGACTGGGGACATCCAGCTCCAAATCCAGTCTCACCCATGAAAATTGACATGGGGCCAGTCATGTTCTCTCAGCCCAACCCACATCCGGAGCTTATGGTGGTTTGGTTTGGTTTTATTTATATTTATATTTATTTTCTTTTCTTTTCTTTTCTTTTCTTTTATTTATGTTTATTTTATTTTATTTTATTTTTATTTTTATTTTATTTATATTTATTTTATTTATATTTATTTTATTTTATTTATTTTTATTTTATTTATATTTATATTTATATTTATTTTATTTTATTTTATTTTATTTATTTAATTTAATTTAATTTTATTTATTTTATTTATTTTTATTTTATTTTTATTTTATTTATTAAATATATATTTATTATTTTATTTATTTTATGTCATTTTCTATCAATTTCTATTTTTATCATTTTATATTTTTTATTTTATGTCATTTTTTTCAATTTTATTTATTATTGTGTTTTTTTTAATGTCACTTTTTACTTTATCATTTTATTCCATTTTATTTTTATTTTATTATTCTCCAAACAGGGCCTCTTGTTTGGATGGTAGGTTGGACTGGAGGAGTCCCTTCCAACTCTATTATTCTGCTTTGTTATTCTGTTATTCTTTCTATGATCCCATCAAGTCCGAAGAAAATACAGAATTTTAGGATCTCCTGCCTAAACCAGGGAGGGGGTTGGACTAGAAGACCTCCAAGGTCCCTCCCAACTCTCTTATTCTATGGTCTCTGTTCTATTTATTTAGCGTACGGCATATCATACAGGGACTTGCGATATATATTAGTACTTCACCTAGATTAAAAACACAGTAAAATTATGAATGTTTAAAAGATCTATATTCAGATACCAAGGCCATCTAACCACTGAAGTGTAGCATTACTTCTATGAAAAAAAAATATAAATCAGATACCGGACAGGTATAATATGTCTACATCTTACAGCCGGTCACGATGTGAACTATAGATCTACGATGGGATCTCCAGTGGTGGTGGTGGTGGGAGAACATTGGAGGACCAAGAGCCTGGATCCACCTCCCTGGATCCCTAGAGAGAAGGCAGGATATAAATTTAGGAAATAAATAAAATCAAACCAGCAAGCCAATGTGGCAAGAGCTTGAACGGACATAGCCAGTGAAAATATGTTTCCTGTGTGACTCCTTCTAACGGGAATTGAAGATTCTGAAGAAATCCACCAAGGCAAAAATTCTGAAGTCACCCAGAAAAATTACTGCTCGCTAGTCCAATGCAGTGACATTCTCCTCCGATGTATTCACACAGAGGAATGATCGAGAAGGCTAAGAAGAAAGGGGTTACAGGCTCACTTCGTGTGACCGTTCCTTACAACAGCCCTGAAAAAAATGTCCAATGTTCACCTTTATAACCGTTGCAGCTTCCTCCCGATCACACGATCACAATCCAGATGCTCGGCAACTGGCATGTACTTGTGACGGTTGCAGTGTCCCGGAGTCATGGGATTCCCCTTTTGCGACCTTCCGATAAGCAAAGGCAACGGGGCAGCCGGATTTGCTGTTACTGATTGAACAGCTGCAGTGAGTCACTTAACAAACATGGCAAGAAATGCCGTAAAATGGGGCAAAACTCACTTAACAAATGTCTCCCTCAACAACACAAATTTTAGGGCTCCGTCGTGGTCATAAGCTGAGGACTACCTGTATTTTCTAGGGAGGCATCACAGAACAGCAGCTCTGATTTTGCTTGATCTAATCCCGGGGGACGGGGGGACGGGACGACACTGATAGTTGCATACGCGATCTCGGTTTTTAGCAAGAAGACTGCGGTTTATTGGATTATGGAGAGGGAAAGTATTATGTGAAATATCCAAGCTTCAATCCAAGACATATTCGGCTCCATGTTGTACTATTCAGGCATTGAACAGGCAAGCTGCTGCAAAATTGGAAGTGTGGGATGACATCTTCAGAATTGGGAAGAGTCGGAGAACAAATGCGTGACAGAATGGCCAGTCGGAGGTTCTCTCTCCTAATTCCACAGCTTTAAAAGGAACCTCCGACTTAAAGTAATGGAAGAAGAGAGTTGGAAGGAACCTTGGAGGTCTTCTAGTCCAACCCTAGATCATTCCAGACAAATGGTTGCCTGATCTCTTCTTAAAAACCTCCAGTGATGCAGCATCCACAACTTCTGGAGGCAAGTCGTTCCACTGATTAATAGTTCTCATTGTTAAGAATTTCCTCCTTAATTCTAGATTGCTCCTCTCCTGGGTTAATTTCCATCCATTGTTTCTTGTCTTGCCTTCCGGTGCTTTGGAAACATAGGTTGACCCCAGAATAATAGAATAACAGAAGTTGGAAGAGACCTTGGAGGTCTTCTAATCCAACCCCCTTGCTCAAGCAGGAAATCCTACAACAGTTCAGACAAATGGACCCCTCTCTTCTTTGTGGCAGCCCCTCAAATATTGGAACACTGCTCTCATGTTACCCCTATTCCTTCTTTTCACTAGACTAGACGTACCAATTCCTGCAACCGTTTTTCATGTGTTTTAGCCTCCAGTCCCCTAATCTTTCCAGAGTTTCAACCTTTTTTTTTTAACATTGTGCCAAACCAAAATTGGATGCAATATTCCAAGTGTGGTCTTACCAAGGCACTATAAAGTGGTATTAACACTTCACGTGATCTTGATTCTGTCCCTCGATTGACGCAGCCTAGAACTGTGTTGGCTTTTTGGGCAGCTGCAGCACACGGCTGGCTCACATTTAAGCGTCTACTAGAACTCCAAGATTAGGACTAAGATTTGCAGAAACTTCAGGATCCAAATTATAACCTAGGGAGGGATTTATAAAGAGAGAAGCCTGCTGGCCCTCATTTGAATTATTTCAAGGAAGGGCGGTCATGTGATTTCAGAAAAAAACAAATCTTTGGGCAGCAGAAAGAGAAAGCAGCCAGAAAAAATGAGCTGTGCTGTCTGTTGGCTGCTGAGAAATCGGAGCCGACAAATGCGACAGGCAAAGAAAATATAAAAAAATGTGGTACTGCACAGCTCTTTTCACAAGATTCTCATCCAAGTTCTTCATTCTCTTCCCTCCCCCTCAATGCATCAACAGCAGCAATTGAATTGTGCTGGAATTCCAGCCAGAGCTTTGAACTGACCCTTCTACCATTTGCTATTGCGCTAACAAAAACGTTGTGCAATCTGGAAGCCCTGATCGAATCTAGCAACCCACCTGTAATGAGCCGAGGAGAAAATAATAATCGTTGAGAAAAATCACTGCCCGTCAATTGCAAAAGCTGGACTTGAAACAGCTCACTTCTTGCAACGCTGTCTTTAACACCATCAAACAGCCACATCTGCCTTATGCCAGGTCCTTGGGAAGGACTAGGTAGCTGGACAAAAATGCCAAATCCATATATCGAAATATATCTGGCTGACTGTGCAACCAACCATCCAAATAAGAAAAACACCAAATCTAATCTGAACGTCTGGCTGGCCGCGGGGATGAACCATAATATAGTGAGTATCTGGTAAAAAACAAAAATTAATGAAACCCTGGTGATGATAATGAACTGGAACTGAAGAAAGAAGGGATCTGTGTAATATTAACAGAGAACGATCTCCATCTTTTAACATGCTTTTAAACTGCTGTACATAGAAACATATGGCAATTCCAGATGTTTTAGTATTACATCAGATTTGTCCCCATTTCAGATTGCTCTAGCGTCCATATCTCGGGTTTTTAAAGCCAACTGTAGAAACCCTGCACTGGATTTTCCCATGCATTTGAAGGAGAGTAGATCAGGAAATCTTGCTCTAATCCATTCCTTTGTTTGTTTTAAAGAGATAACCCTCCAAGGTTGATCAAGATAGTTTGCTTGAATATCTCTTAGACATTGTCAAGCTCTTTGCCCAGAACCACCAGGGATATGACTAAGGAGTCATGAGGGTTTGAATATCAAAAGAAATCCATAATCTTAAGCTCTGCTAAAGAAAATCCTGATCTTTGGATTCTATCTACACTAGGATTGGTTAACATATTATAAGCCAAAATCCCATCATTTCCTGGACCTGCTCTAAAGGCATGAAAGTCGACTCACTCGGTGACCTTGAATCAATCAATCTCAGATCACCTCACCTCACAGGGTTGTTGATGTGGGGAAACTAGGAGGAGGAAGGTGTGTTGGGTTGGGTATGTTTGCTGCCTAAAGGTGGGACATAAATAAGTAAATTGTGCTTTATGTTGGCAAAGTTCACAAGTTTGAAAGTTTGCTTGGAAAAATCGGGACATCGCGTGACATAGATTCCAAATCAACCTATTTCCATTGACCTTTTAACCAATTATTCTTGGTTCTCCCCCGTGATTGCGTTCATGTATTTATTTGACAGAACCCATAGAACAGCCTGATCTAAACAACTTTGGGTGTCCTACATCAAAACTCAGAGCAACGGAATATGGCCATGCATTAAAACAATCAACATTCAGTAGCGTTAAACCTGAAAAACAATTGCGAACAGTAAAACGAAAAAAGAATTGTGCCAATAACATATCTAGCCTTTTATTTAACTTCTCTGCTTCTACGTTATGTCAATCTTTGACTGAAATGCCAGTCTTGCACCAACTGGAGCAATAAAAATGGAGCAGATCTCTGCACTTTGAGAACTATCTGTCTTGAAGAAATCCAGGACTCAGCTCCCTAAAAATAAATAAATCCAAATCTCTGCAAGACAGTTTGCAGAAAATCTTGTCTCCGCACATCCATTGCTTCTTTTCCTGCGGGGGAAACCTCTGATAACCTTTAAATGCCCTTCAATCAGCCTGGAAAAAAAGCAAAGAGCGATTGTGGGCAATTCTGAGATTTCCCAGCCTCTGTTTATTCCTTATTCCCAAATCATTGTTTGCTTGTCTAGAAAGAAGCACGATTTAAGGTGCTGCTTCTTCTATTATGAAGGACAGCAGTATTTCTCAATCTTGGCCATTTTAAGGTGTGTGGACTTCAACTCCCAGAATTCCCTGGCCAGTATGCTTGGAAATTCTAGAGATTGAAGTCCATGCTTCCTAAAACTGGTAAGATTGAGTAATTTTCATCTACGTAATGGGGACATTCCAGGTCACGATAGAGACATAACAATGCATATGTCCATGTTAAAACTTATATTTAGCGCAGGTAAAGGAACCGGAGGCAATCGTTCGGAAGCATTGCTTTGCAAGCCCCTCTCATCGACATCATACTTTAAAACCACATTAAACAATCCAGAAGAGGTTCCCCCCTGCCAGCATTTGGCACAGTCTGTCTCTCATGCAGTGCGTCCGAATGACCCACCGATTAGACTACAGAACGGTCACATACCATCCGCTCAATATTAAAAGCGGCTTGCCTGCTTCCAGTGATGGATTAAGAATAGATGGGAGCTGTCGCTGCAGCACAGCCAGGGGGAAAATCTGTGGTGGATGCAAAACGGAAAAGGGAGATAACAGAAAGCGAGCCGAATAAAGCGGGGAAGGCATCTCTTCCCGTTTTATTGTAAAGCCAATCCACGGAACTGGGGGATTTGAACGCTGAGATGCCAAGAAACAAATCTGAACTGCAAGATAATCAACCACAAAGGGGCATATTAATTAATGCGATGCAATTACCAACGCAACCCTGTGGTTTTAGTGTTTCTCAACATTTAAGAGGACTGGATTTCAACTCCCAGAATTCCCCAGCCAGCGGGCTTTAACCTGTGTGGACTTCCGCTCCCAGAATTCCCCAGCCAGGCCACATCTGATCCTTTGGCTGTCCCTGTCCAGCATGTAAGGATTGCTTTTATTTTGAAATCAACGTTTTTAAAATTTACTTGTGAATTCAAACCACCATTAAACAGTTGTAAATCAAGGACCTTCTTTGACATGCTCTTATTTATTTAAAGACTTGTCATGTTTTCTGTAGAATTGCAACCTGTCTGTGTTTTAGGGCCTCCCATTTTGTTGCATTGTTCATTTGGAAATATAAAGAAGCGAAGCCGCCCTGTGCATCTGACACAGTAAATAGGTTTAACTTTTTTAAATCAGTCTCTCTCTCCCTAAACCAGATGTTCAGGTTGGAGGGTTCTGGGAACTGCAGCGCAAATAACATCTGGAAGGTAACAGGGTGCCAGGAAGTTGCTTGCAGAATCTCCCTCCTGTACTTCCTCCAAGAGAAATGAAACATATAAATGCTAATCTTGGATTTATTGTCGATTAAATCCCGATTGATATATCCGGATTATCCAGCCAGTTTTGCAAAAACCAGAAAAGAGGAACAGAAAAAAAGAGGACCGCCCCTTCTCTCGCTGGCCCCGCCCCTTATGCTAATCAGCGCTGAATCACGCTCATCAGGAAAAAAAAAATCCCCAATCGCGTCCAGGCTAGATCCAATGAGCCTTGGCGGGGCGAAACCACCCACGTCTTAGCCAAGGGGAGCCGAGAAGGCCAAGTAGCGCCCCTCCGACCTTCCGCGGGCCGTGACATCCCAGTAAAGTCTTTTTCTTCCTTTAGATGATATAGAAGTGTAAGAAAAACCTCCACCTTCGCTTCCAGAGCGGCTGCTGTCCCCGTTTCCCAAAGACGTATTCTCCGCCCCCCCTCGCTTCGCTTTGGTACATTCCATGGTTTTTTTTTCCCCAGCCGAGAAGCGGAAGAGAAGGAAAAGCGGTAGGGGCCGGAGGAGGGGCGGAGCCAGCGGCGAGCCACGTGACGCAGGGCTCCTCCGCCATTTTGTTCTGCGGCGGCTGGGTATTTAGAGGCAGCGGCGGGCGCAGCGGAGAACCGTCCGCGCAGGACCGTCGTCGTGTCGACATCGCCGCCCAGGCCGCTGACGCCGCCCCGCCATCTTGCCTCGTTCCCGGGCGGCTCAGCGAGGGCGGAAGAGAAGCCGAAGTAGAAGCCGAGAAGCGCCAGCAACACCCCCTCTCTCCCTCTCGGGTTCCCCGACCGCGGCGGCGCCGCAGCAGCAGCAACCACCACCATCCTCTTCTTCCTCCTCGCCCCTCACCCGGTTCCGCCATGGTTAATGCTCCGGACGGCCCCGAGTACTCCCCCTTCTTCGCCGTCATGGGCGCCTCGGCCGCCATGATCTTCAGCGGTGAGGCCCCCGGGAGCACCGCGGGTGGGGGGGGGGACTGGGCTGGTCAGCGCAGAAAGCAGATTGCCTCCTGCCCCTCCTGCCCCAAGGGACGCCCCAGA
>JANHFL010001594.1:138986-149137 GCA_032468155.1 Oxyrhabdium leporinum | reverse complement strand
AGGGGATGGGGGAGGGGGTTAAAAATTGAAAAACTTGTTGTATAAAACTTTTTCAATAAAAAAAAAAAGAAAAAGAAATGTTAGGCAGAAGTCATTATATTATATGAACTAAATAGCAAACTGGTCCGTCCGTCCCCCCGTCCCCTCCCAAATGACTTCAGGGTTATCAAAATGGGAATTGAAGAATATATTGGAACATGAAATATTTCATACATTACACATATTACATTTATAATAAAAATTGTGGTGCTGAAGTGTCATAGCAATAGACATCTGCATATTTTTTTTATAAATAGAGAAGGTAAATTAAAACTTGACCACAAAGAGGTTAGTTTAGTGAGGATATTTATCAGTGATCTGCCTAAATAGATTACAGTGTAGCAAATTAAGTCCTATGACATTTTAAGGTTTTGCTGCAAAACTTTGGAATTTTTTCATGGTGTTGAGAAGGTTCAAAGAAAGAACTGTAAATTATACTTAAATAAAACTTATATGAAAAAAATGGGTACAAAAGGATGTATATTGATCATTTTTATGCAGATATGGTATATATAGGTGATGCATATGATAACTACACACACACTGTATCCTAAGAAGCAACAGAGATAAATTACTTGCTTATTAAAGCAGTTGGCTGCATATTGTTATAAAAATATGTCAGATATACAGTACATTTAGCTGCTGGAATATTATACATTTGTGCATGTATATGCTTTTATGTGAGGAATCCATCTTTTTCACCACTGTGTAAATATTTTATAGCTGCAAGCTTAATGCAATCTTTTTCTTCAAAGATTTACAGAATCTTGCTTAAAGATTATATAGAGGTTTTCAGTGCATTTTTTTTACCACTAGTTACATAAAACCTTAGCTAACTGCAAAAATGCAATATGCAAGCCTATTGTTCTAAGCTTTATTCTTTGATTTCTTACATTGACAAAATAGCTCTTTGAGATACAATAATTCTACAATATTTGCTTAATTGAAACAGAATAGCATTGTAGTATGGAACAGTTCTTGTTTTGTTTTGGAATTATGCTACCTTTATCTGTTTTTGTTATTGAAGCAGAATATGCTATAAATTATCTTGTAACAAAAACAATTTAAATGAAATGTTTGTTTTAAAGCTGAATGCCTTTCCCTTTCCCTTTCCTTTCATTTCCTTTCTCTTTCTGACTTACATCAAACTTGTCAAATCCCTCAGCAGCAAACAATATGTTTTATTTCAAGAGATATGCAGGAACTGTGCAATTTTCTCTATAATCTGGGGATGTATGAGCAAATTCATTGCTATGCTGCCTTTGGGTGTTGGATTAACTGAGTACATTATCTACACCAGCTTTTACCAACTAATGCCCCTCAAGGCTTTAATTGATATCCAACAGGTGATGTTCAATATATCTGAAGGACACATATTTAGAGTGTTATTTATATATAAATAATAGCTAAATTTAGGATTGTTCAACTTTATTGGACTTAGCACTGAAAACTAAATTTCCTCAACACATTTAACTGTCATTTCCATTGTATGAGAAATTGTAGTTTTCTTTGGGAAGACTCCTGTTAATATAATATAATATTTTCAACACTTCATGATTCAGGAGAAGGGAGAATCATAATTGTATGAAACAGATACGTATCGATGTAAATATAGTTACTACACCAGTTCAGTATTAGAAATAGCTCTGCAGCTGTTTTCACTGAATATACCCCAGCATTCACACATATATGGATTTAAGAGTGAATAATCAAATGAAATTATAATATTTTTTTTAAAAAAAACAGATGTTTAAACCAACAGCAGTGAAGTAATCACCCCAGTAGGCTTTATTAAAAATTGAAATGATACTATGTGTTAAATTAATGGAGGTATGTGTTACCTTTCACTGCATGTTTTAGCTGTTCAGCTAATAGCACATAAAAAATGCACTATGAAGGAATGTTTTTATCATGCAGAGAATCAGATCAGAGTTATGTGATGCTTCCCTGAGTGTTATAACCAAGCACTGTCCACCTTAATTACTTCCATTGACAAAAGTACAGCCAGTACTTGGCCTTAACTAGCAATTTCATTAGTGTCAATCTCTTTGACAGATTTGAACTGGGAATATTAAAAGAAAATGGTGGATTATTCTCCTAGCCACTAAGCAACAGCCTACTGGGTAACATCTAGTCTGCTGCAGAATATTCTATAAGAAGAAAAACCACAAACATCAATCATGTTTTCTGATTGTGGCATATTACTAATGAACAAGAGGGAAAAAGTTTTAGTAAGTTATCTGTAATATTTATATTGAATATCCTTAGGAAATGCAACAGGCAGTTCAATTAGAAGTTCATGACAACAATCACATTTACAATAATGGAAACATTGATAATCTGGACTGGGACATTCCATTATTGAAATGGTCTTGGGCAGAATCAAAAAAGGAAGATTGGACAAGATGCAGTAATGAAGCTGCAAATCATGAGAGCCAGCTTGAAGTCTGTTCCAAGGCATTTTGATGTGAACATTTTGATTCATGCTCCCTTTGCCATTAATAGAACATCCTCCTCCTCTGTATGTTAAGAAACCAGAATAGCTTAAAGGATTCAGAGCAGCTGGTATGGCACACAGTAAAGCCCTCTGCACTGTGCTGCCTCACTGTGGCGTCATGCACTCCTATTTGACAATGGTAGAGCCAGCTTTGGCCACATGAAACAGTTTCATGATTCTTCTTGATCCTGATGCCCTTTGAATAACTGGTTGTGGTTATTTATCTTTCCTTCTTAAAGGTTATGCACAGATCACCAAATCCAGCAACACAGCCTGCAGAGATGTAATGGGTGCAAGTAAGAGCTTACATGCCTAACACTGGATAATTCGAATTTGCTAGTATTGTCAGTCAAGTCTGAGTGCCAAAAATCCATACACAAAAAAATAAAATTCTTACCTCTCTTCTATGCCCTTCAGTCACTCTTCTTTATGCTCTTAAAATGCCACACATCAAATTATTTGAAGATTGTATCAAGAATATTGAGTGAGCCATGACCACTTAAAAAAAAAAGTACAATATTTCCCTTGCTCCATTCCTCTGCAATTTCTTCTTTGCCTTCTCATCAGCAAAGATGCCATTTTTGTGATTTTTTTTCCCTTCTGCTTATCCATCAACTATATAAAATGTCATGTATTCATTGTGTAATTGCCGTTTACTTGACATTTTACTCCTCCCAATGAAATACATGGCAAGAATAAAACGTTAGGGAACTCTGACATTTCATTTCTGCCTTGTCTTTTAAAGATGCAAATGCAGCAGCCACATCAAGGAAGACAATAGCGTGGTTAGGGAGAATGAAATTAAAAAGCATCCGAAGGCCATGAGTGGAAGGAGAATAGAGGCAATGGGTAAAAACAGGCAAATTTAACATGCAAGGGGCAAAGCAGATGGTGCATCTCAAAAAAGATATCTCAGAGCTCTAATGATCTAATAATGTCAAAAGCGAAGGACTAAAAATCCTCAGCCACTTTAGTTTATCCAGATGCCCTGTGCATATTTATCCAGAAGATCCAATTAGTTCAATAGCATTCATCCCAGGTTGCTATGTATAGGACTGCTGCTGAAAAAAAAGATCTAAATAAAGGTCTTCTGCTTCTCCAGTCTAGAAGCCCATCTTCAAGCCATGAACTCAGCTGAGTGTCCTATTCTTAAATTGATACCATACTTTGGTATATAATCAGTTGTAACCCTGCAGTTGCACAACCTGTGTCTCCCCTCCTGTAGTTTTATCTCTGACTCCAGGAGCCTTTCTAAAAAAGGTATTTATTTGTTGTTTTCCATTTATTGTCCATCACTACCATTGTGCATTTCCAGACAGCTTACAAACCTGTCATAAAACAGTGAAACCCCCGAACTATATCATAACAGTCTTTAAAAATAATATAAAATCCAGATAGCACATTTCCAAACAAATAGCTGGCAAAGAGCAGATATTACTATCTAAAGGCTTGTAGGAATAGCTATGCTTTAGCAGTTTTCTTGAAGATGCCTAAAGTTAAGGCCAACTGGCTTGGAATGGGGAGGCTTATTACAGGTTCCAGTGCAACAATGGAGAATGTGTTCCTAATCCCTTTTGCTTCGGGGCTAGGGGACTTGGAACATCATCTCATGAGTAGAGTCATCTTGGAAGAGATGGTCACATAGATATCTTGGACTTAATAAGAATATTACAGTAATTCAATTGAGGTAATGAAGACATGGATGACTGATCCTAGAGTATCCAATTCCAAAAAGGCTCATAACTGGAGCACCAGCTGGAGTTAGGGAAGGCTCTTGCTTATGGCTTTTTAGACAGCAAGTGAGATGACTTTGGAGAAGAAACAAGAGCACCATATGGAAATACCAAGAGAGGAAGAAATGTGTAGTAGGCCAGAGAGACAGGAGAGCGTTAAAACATTTATACTGCTGCCCCTCTCCCCCTGGTTGTAAGAAGGGAAGGGAAGACATGGAAAGATGTTGACAAATTCTGTTATTAACAATAGTTCTAGTCTTCTTGTGAGTTAGTTTCCTTATCTGCTGTACCTTCCTGCTGAAATAACTTTAGTGATATATCAAATTATGGAGAATCAAATCATGGAATAAGTGCAATTATTGGATACAGAGTTGGTGTTTAACAACAACAGCATAAGGCTTTCCCACAAGGTCCTCTTGGAGTAGGAATGGAAACGAACATTAAAATGCCCATTCTTTCACTCAGAATGGACCAGACTAATGCCTACCATTATAGAAAGTTGTCAACTTAGGACCATTTGTTTAGTGAAGGTTTGAAGTTATGACAGTGCTGAAGAAAGTGATTTATGACTGGTCCTTGCACTTACAACCATTGCAGTGCTACCAGCATTCAAGTGACCTGGGTGCTTAGCAACTGGCTAACAACCATGGCAAAAAGGGTTGTAAAATTGGGTGTGGTCACATGATGCCTCACTTAATGACTATAGTACTGACTAATGAATTTTAGGTCCCCATAACCCTCCCTGCCAAACACTCTCAAAATCTGCCTATTACTCTCCTATCCCCCCTCCCTCCTTGCCCCATGACCTGGCTCTAATCTCATTTGTGAAGCCCCAAACTGCCTGAAGAACAGTAAAGTTTGATGTGACATAAAGAAGAAACTATTGAATAATCTGGGAACCATCACACTAGCTACATTCCAATAACTGAATTTAATATGAATAGAACTAAATGTAGGTTCATTTGTATTCTGGCACGAAATCGAGTTCCTGCTGTGACACCCAAAGTTCAATTGTGGCTTCTGGTTTAAAAAAAGATTGTCCAACCCAGATAGAATGGATGTTTATAAGTTTTATAGAATGGCATAGGGACAGAAAATTGTCTTCCATTCTGATATAATAATAAACAATGATAAAACACAGAATCACCCAGTGGACACCTTACTCTATATCCATTTAAGGATCATTTTTTCCAAATGGATGATTAAATGAATAAATAAATAAATAGAAACATGGCTCATTTAGCTCCAGTTTAGGCTTCAATAGAAAGTAATCACTGCTGGAGGCCAAGTTGTCATCAGTGGGGAACAGAAATCATTTCTCTGTTGACAATTACCGGTAGAGATATGCCTTTTAAACTCTTCCCCTTTATTTGCTTTCATTACCTCACTTAGCTGGCATTGGAAGATACAAGGCATCTAAATCCAATTCTATTTAACTGTGAAGGTTAATAACTTCTGATAGAACTATTCTGTTTGTTTACCTAACTTTCCTACCAGTTTTTCTCCACCTTGTGGCAGTAAAGCTTGTTTAATGACAGATTCCAATATCAATTACGTTGTGTATAAGGAACAATCACTATTTTGCCATTCCAGTATGTTTCATATGGAGGTAGGAATTCTAAAGATTGAGACAATGCTGTGGGGGGTTATTGAGGATCAGTAGTTTAACAATCTCTAAGCTCTATCCTTCCTTAATGGAATAAATAGTCTTTGAAAGACTACAGATTTGAAAGTTGGATTTGAAAGTCAGATAGATTTTATAGACAAATATTGATGTTGAGGTATGCACTGTCCACTTTTTCCACAACCATTCATATTTTTATGGGCCCTTTATCACCTTTCCACTTGCCTTCTTTATAAAGTAGACACTTCAACAGCATTAATTTGTCTTCACAATTCAAAGTACCTTTGGTCTTTTTTCCCCCCAGTTCTATCATAATCTTTTTCAGATGGACTAGTTCTATATTATTATTGATTTGCAGCAAAGTATTGTGATACTGTCGGTTTATTTTGCATTTGCTTCCTAATATTCCTGCCTGGAATTTTCAACTGTTTCTCTTACCACCATACATCAGGGAGGGTTGTTGTCCCCCTTCCCCCCATTCAGCTGTTTTCAACTATCTGAAGATCTCTTCAAAACAAGAATAAGCAACTTATGACCCTTCAAATGTTCTTGGACCACAACTCTATTCACAATGCTCCCTCTCAAATGATTATCATTTTAACTCTATTTACTTTATTTACTTTATTTACTTTACTCTATTTACTTTAACTCTATTTACTTCAGTTGAGGTTCAGGGATTGAAACAGTAGGCTTCTTCGAGCCTTAGTAGAATAATTTCCAAACTACTGCTTAGCAGATTATCTTTATCCTCTTCCTGGCAGGTAAACCTTTTGTGAAGCAAGTGGATGATGGTATTTGTAGCCTTTGGGGCAAATGTTTGAGCAAGTGGCAGCATACAGCTGACCTTGCCTAGTCTCCAAGATGAGAACTTAGATGGGGAATATCTGGGAATTCCAGAGCTGTAAAATAGACTGAGAGGTCAAAAGCACATCCTGGATAAAGCAAACACAGCTATAAAGTTTCCAAGAAAAAATGTATAACCGTAATTACCCAGAGCTGACCTTGACTTTGAGCTTTACAAGATAAGAGAAATAATAGCATTGTCAATGTTTGAGTGGTGGGTGTTTATTTGTACAAGAAGGAGCATCAGTATTAAAAAAATATAAACACATTTTACTTTTCCAACAGATTGTTTTTCCTGTAATTGCAAACAGTTGACATCCACCTAGATTTTACACCCTCCCACAGTTGGAATTATCCTACCAGGCAGAAGTGGCTGTTGTAATATATATATATAAAGAAGATTCTGGGCTTTGGAAATAAATTGGAAAATAAATTGCCAATAGATGATAGATTAATAGATTGATAAATTGATAGATCGATCAATAGATAGATAGATGGACAGACAGACAGACATAATTTCTCTTCAAGAATTGTGTTTCTGAGAGTTCTGAACAGAGGGAAGTAAGCTGACTGGCTCCTGCTGGCTAGCAGACACAGAGTGTTTTTAATATTTACTGATGCAGACAATAAATAAGTCACAGTCTCTAACAATACTTTCAAAATAAGACCATGGAATAGCTTAAGTGAGTATAGAACATGCAACAGATTATTATAATGGTTTGCATAGGAATATATGTTTTATAGTAATCTCAGATCATTAGTTTATCTAGAGATTGTTTCAATTGGAAAAGATCATAGGGACATTGGTGTCTGAGATTGTCTTCACAGGACATGCTAAATAATTTAATCTGGAATTTACCTCAGTTCATAGAAGACATAAATCAATTACTACTATCCAATTATATAGACATGTATGCAATGTCTACCAATGGGAGTTCATATTTGTTTGCTTGAGAAATATTAGACAGGAATAATAAAAAAGCAATGTAAAACATACAATGACCTTAGCAGACAGATCATATGATCTGATAACACCATTGGTTGACCTTCTTATGGCTATCCCACCATCTCGATATTCTTCCTTACTAATGGCATTCTAATCAACCCTAAGTCTAGAGGCTAGCGTTGCGTAGCATAGACATTTGCATTTATGGCATCCTTATACTGTCATTTTTAACACCAAAGGAACTCCACCAGTCTGGCTTGTAATATCTCCTCTCTCTCCAGGATCTTCAATTGACTTCATCTGCCTGCTACTTTATTCCTTTCTTCTTTAGGCCATGAACAAGCATCATACATGACAACTCTTGTCTTGTAAATTGTTTGTTTATTTGTTTATTTTTGATAGCAAGGAAATGTTTATATATTTTTGAAAGAGAACTATCTAGCAGGATAATGTGCATTCTCTGTATGACTCAGTTAAGTTAAGTAGGGCCCTTCTTTTGTCTATCTCCTTTCTGACATTGGCTTCTGCATGAAGACAGGCAATAATCCCAGTGGAAGAGGAGAGAATTTTATTGTGCCAATATGAATATGCAATCAGGAGACTGTGGTGTGGATATTTTTAAACTCCATAGACTTGCTTCTCAAAGGAACAAAGCTTGCCTTGTTGGATTTAAGCTTTCTCATTTGCTATAGAAAATGACTGCACTTCAAGCCGTTGCTATGCACCATGCTGTGTAAGATAGCGCTTCACTGATTTCATCTGAACTCCAGTGAAGTTACCTTGCAGTGATATGCAAGTGATAAACACAGTCCACTCACAATTTGTCAGTGTGAAACCCCACCTTCCCCAAATATTTTTTTTCTCCAACGATGCAATGCAAAGAACTCTACACTTCAATTAATTCAGAAGTACTTCAGTTTAATCAAATTTTGCTCTGTAGAGCAATCAACACAGTTAAGTCTGACTATGTTGAACATTCCCTCATGTAGGTGTACTGATGACAGTTCAGGACAATGGGATGAAGGTATGTTATGCTCATGAAAAGAAAAGCCAGAGCACTCTACAGTTAGGGAGGGGGGAAATCACCCCACTTGATCATGTTGGTGATTGAAATATTTTACAGATGCGTGAGTGTTCCTGATAATGGCAATCTGATCTGAGCAAAGATTAGTGAAGTGGGTTTTGTAATTACAACATAAAAATGTAGAAAATACATCACAGGATAGCAGTGCCTCACACTTAGCTTGTTATATCCTACCAGGAGAAGAGTAAAACAATATAACATAGAATATGTTCCATGCACATATCCCTGTACTGTGCAGAAAAGCAGAAGGACGTGTGCTCAGATAAGCAACACTTTAGAGAAGCAGCAGTAAAGGGTTAGACACAGAGGGAACTACAGAGTAAATCTTTCTCTATCTATAACCTAATCCCCCTCTTGTAATCAGTAGAATGTCCATGCCATTGGATTGAATCTCCAATCTCCTACATCTAGGAAATGGTTGCTTTTCATGGTCCATATCAGTGGTGAAATCTATTTTTTTTTACCACAAGTTTTATAGGCATGGCTTGGTGGGGGGGTCATGTGACTGAGTGGGCTTGGCCAACTCAACATCACTCATGGCAAGGTGGGGCGGTGGCAGCTTGCTGTGAGTGACGTTGAGTTGGCCACGCCCATCCAGTCACATAACTGATGCTCTAGAGATGGCAATGCTGACTGCCTGCCGAATGCAGGAAAAAGGTTAGTTGGGAAAAAAGAAGACAAAGAGGTGGTGTCACTTTTCGCTGGCACGAAGGGCCTCCAGCCATCACCTCTTTGCCGGAGCCAGGAATGGCAGCTGGAGGCTTCTAGCACCGGCAAAGAGGTGGCAGCTGGAGGCTTCTGGTGCTGCTTTTTGCCAGAGCGAAGGGCCTCTGGCCATCACCTTTTTGCTGGCTGGAACAGAGCCGGGAATGGCGGCTGGAGGCTTCTAGTGCCAGCAAAGAAGTGATGGCTGGAGGCTTCTGGTGCCGCTTTTTGCTGAAGCGAAGGGCTTCTGGCCATCACCACCTTCTCGCCGGCCAGAACCGAGCTGGGAGCGGCCGCAGCCTGTTCCTTTATGATTCCCCTCCTCCCCCTGTGGCGGCAGCCGGAGGCAGGCAAGCTCCAGGGACAGATGGTGGCAGCTGCCTTCCGAGCAGGCAGAGCCAGCCTCGGTGGTGACCTGGCCCCTGCTTAGGCACCACGGAGCTCACCTTTGTGCTCAGTGGGGTAGACCGCTGTGCTGCAAAGGAGAGGAAGCATGAGGGAACTACAAGGAGCAGGGGAAAGGGAAAACCCCCCTTCCCTCGCACCGGCCGCTCTGTTGCCCATTTTGCCATTGCAGCCCCACGCCAAGGAGCTTTCACCCCCCACCCCCCAGATGCCCTCGCTTTCCCACAATTCTCCAAGCATTTCTTTGCCTACCTTATTTCCAGCTCCATCGCATT
>JANHFL010001594.1:95934-106382 GCA_032468155.1 Oxyrhabdium leporinum | reverse complement strand
CCCACCCAGCCACACCCACCCAGCCAGTCATTAGGGCAGAGAACCTGTTGCTAAAAAAAATTGAAGCCCACCCCTGTAATAAAGGGGAAAAATGCATTTTCAGTCCCACTTTGCATTACAATTTTCTTTGAATTATAAATATCAGACCAATAAAAATCCATCCTAATGCCAATTGACTCATTAAGTTTAAATAACTGCTTCTTGCTTATCTTCATGAAATAAAATCTTTTTCTTCTCTGGAATGTTTATCAAGTAGTTATAAACTTCTCTTTTTTCTCAAGGATTTCTCAACCTTGTTAGTATCCATGGAGAAAAAGTCCCATACTTGTCCTTTTGAAAGTTGAAGTTTTTCTTGAAATCCTTCTTTCAATTATGTTGGGAGGTTTATATTTAAACCATCATAATAAAGATTGGTGTCAGATCTATATTCCAGAATTGCAATTGACTTCTCTATATTGTCAGCTACTTGTGAAATTCCCTCAGTGGTTTCATAACTTTCTATATATATTTGCGTCTCTGAAGTAGTTTGAGTAGTGTCTTTTTTTTTTTTAAACATCCTTGGACTATAGCTAGTCTATGAATTGTTGGGTTTTATTTAAGGATTTTTCAAATACATCTCCTAATATTTTGCTTCTCCATCTTCTTAACTCCCTCTTTAGTCAAAGAGTATTTTTTTCTGTAAGTTACTGAAGAATTGCTGGCCAACCAGGAATCATAAAAATCAGAAAGATTTAGCTACCCACAGCAAAGCAGACCAAGCTACAAATGACTAAAAGTAATAAACTAAAATCACAACTTTCTGCCCTTTTATTTCTCCGTCATTTTTTTAAAGATACTCCACACTTCTTTATTTTAGCTTGCCTTAGCAGCCTTCTTCCTTGTTGTTTAACAATGAAGAAATCCCCAAAATGGCACAGATCTTAAAAAAAGGAGTAACAGGATGTTGCTAAAGAAAGCCTCTCTGAGTTTAATAAAGATTAATAGTCCTTAAAAATTATTAAGAAATGAAAGGTGCAACTTACTGTCTGTTTGAAAAATAAATTCCAAAATGGCTGCTTCTCCAACAATGAACTGATTGCATCCCACTCACCCCAGCTATCAGCATACAGGCTACTTCAAAGCATAGCCCCTGAAGCTACTTGTAGACCCATTGCTATATGGAGGATCTTGTGGAATGATTCTAGGACTTTCCCTAACCCAGGAGAGTCATGTAAACTAAAGGAATGCCAGTTAGGTTAGGGTTAGGTAAGTTGAAAAAGTGCCAATTGGGCTAGGGTTAGGTAAGTTGAAAAACCTTTCAGGGATCTTTCCCTGGGCGTGTGGTTTAGTTGTCCATCTTCACTGGAGTACCGTTGCCCTTATTGGTTAAATATGGAGTGGAAGCAGTAGCACAAGGAAAGACAAAAATCAAAGTTCTGATTGCATTTTCTTCAATATTTTTACATTTCCATAATATCCCAGGGCATTTGTCCTCACTTAAACTTGAAAATAATTTGTCAAGAGCACCAGGATTTTAACAGTACATAGTCTGAAGCAGAGATAGCTATCTTGTCAAAACATGCCATCCTCGATTGTAGTCATTTACTTTAATGTAATTACAGAAGTCCTTCTGCTCTGCTGGTCTGTCAGAAATGTTGAAATAGCCATACATCTTGATAACATAAAATTTGGGGACATCAAAAATATGTTTTCCCAGCTGCATTGCAGAAAACAAAGTAAATTGTTTGCAACCATCAAACTTTTAAAAACTTTTCTTATAGTTTGCAATAGACATTGATATGTTTTCAGTAACATATGTCACTATTGTCAGATGATGTAACCTACAACTTTATTCAGCTCCAACTTGGAAGTTACAAGGCTGCATTATGGTTGCTGAAGGTCTCTTGGTTGTTACTATATTAAACCAAAAACATATGTTGAATTCCCTTCTCAAAATGAAAAAAAAAAGTGAAAAGTATGGGGAAACCCTTGATTTTAAATACTGAGTTCATATTCATCACTTCTTTTTGAGCAAATAAATATATCTCATTACAGAGAATAAAGTTCTCTGTATGTGAGTTTGATCCTAGGTAGAGGCAGTCTGGGCACACTGAGAATATACCTGCTGAACAAAACTCTGCATTGGCGACATGAAGGGCATCCAGCCAGTAAACACTCAGCTCCATTCAGTTGCCCAGACTCCACCCCACAAGGGATTATGTGGTCATTAAAAGAGGGTGATGATGGTTACAGGGAATAAAGAACATTCAGAGAAGTGTAGGAGGGGACAAAGTGGACAGTTCCTAAATGCACAACTGTGCAATTATTTCAAAGAAATGGTTTTGCTGATTTGAAGATGCCCATTTTTTATGGGTTTTGCTTTTAGAAACAATTTAGAACTGAAACTGATGCTGAAGCATTGCCCAATACTGATTGAAGTAATCCTTTGCACTATTATAAATCAGTTTGAAATGTGCTTAAATGCAAGTCCTCTCAAACTACCAATTCAGGTCTGGTGTGGGTATAATTAATATATCAATTGTAGCTATTTAAAATTCAGGATACAGTATATTAACATATATTTAACCTGTTAAAATTAATTGGTGAATGACACATAACTTTTATATAAACTAAGAAATCACTTTCTTTATGTTGAATTTGTTAACCTTCCACAACAATATTCTTTTGTTCCTTCACCACACCAAAAGGGAAATGGATTAAATCTTTTTCCTATTTTTTCCTTCTCTCTTCCACCATCCCATTATAAAGGTTACATGACTTTCTCCTTCCCAGATATTTCATTTTTTTTTTTGTTTTCTTACAATGAACAAAAGGTGGTGAAATCCTATAAAATTTTGCAGAACTTCTCTGGGTCAAGTGTTAAGTTTGCATAAACAGCAAAATGAACCATGGTTGTTCCCTCAATGTTGCTAACAGTATCAAAACAAGGAACAGTCCCATCCGTAGTTAAAGAGTGCTTTCAGTCCACATTAATTCAGCACCCATTAATTCAACACCCAATCATTCTTGACATTATCTTTTCTTTTGCCATACTTTTTTTTTAAAAAAATAATCCTTTATTCCATCATAAGTTTATTTACTTCATGTTTTCTGATCAACACACCCTCAATAGATTTGAACATTTTATATTTTTTAGAGAGTGCCCTAATCAAAACCCTCTGGAAAAAATATAATTATTGGAGAGAAAGATGAAAACTATTTGTCATTGTTGTTGTTCAGTCCAACTCTTCACAACCCCAACCTTATCAAACAATAATTGGTTGAGCTGAATAAAGAACAATTTTGCCTTTGACCAGGAGGTTATCACAAATATGTTTAAACATAGCTTGTTTCTATTTCCATATAATGTATGCATGTCATGCACCCTTCCTTCCAGTATAGTGCTTTCCTTTCTTTGTAATAGCTTCAACTTTAAATTATTTCTGGAGAGGTCCCTACAGAGGTGTGGTTTTATGGTGGTTAGAATGCAATTTTGCAGGCTAACTCTGCCAACTGCCAGTAGTTTGATCTGGAATAGCTCAAGGCTGACTCATCCTTCCATCCTTCTGATGTTGGTAAAATGAGACCCAGATCATTGGGGGCAATATGCTGATTCTGTAAGGGGCTGCAAAGCACTATGAAGTGGTATACAAGTTTAAGTGCTATTGCCATTGTTAAATGGTTTCTAGCTATGTCTGCTGATTCTGAACCACTGTATGTATTAATGCACTATATCACAGAAGCAATATGTCATAGAAATATGATTTTGAAAGAAAATCCTCATAAATATATTGGTGGATATGTTTGCATCTGATCAGATTTAAATGTTATGCAAGTGTTGCAAAAAACTGCTGAACTCATCACCAACGCCTCCACCCATAACCATACCTTTGAACACATAACATGGCCTTGTGAAGTGAGTTCACATTGTGGAGCTATTTCCTTGGCACTTTGGAATTTTAAGGACAGATTCAAACTATCCTTCTACTTAACAAGAGGCAATTTGGGCTACTGCCTTTGCAGATTGACAAAAATTGTGCAGGCCTGCAGCAAAATTCATACTGGAGAAACTTTATTTTTTTAATAAACTGTGGGATGATTCATAGGAGAAGAATTACCTAATCATTTTACTTTTACAGGAAAATGAACAGTTCACCATGTCTAGTCCCATATTTGCATGTATATTAGACATCTCCAACTTACATTGCAAATTATGCTTTATCAAGATGGTTGTGTTGCTGTAAGATAATAATGAATGACTAAAGTTGTCAGCAAATTTCTGCCTAGATTATACTTCAAGATAATGTGTAGCCCTCTTCTCTGGAAAAGTATCTGGGCACTATTGAGAGAAACTGATATGCTCTGTAATAAAGCTGGAAACAGGCATCCTCCTGGCAACTTTAAGTTAGTGGTATTAATATTTCTTCTCAGCAGGAATTGTCTTGCGCTTGACAGTTGTAGTACAAAACTGACAGAGAGTATTTCCAAGTGTGTAGTGATATGTGTCTCTCGGTAGGAAGTGGTAAGTTCACTATTGCAAATCCAAATCCTGCCTGTAAAGCATGAAGCTCAATTATTCCCCATTACATGGATGATTGAGGGATTTGATCTTTCTGAACAAGTATCAAATGAGCTAACCCACAGCTGCTGAACTGACATGAACATCAAAATTAAGACGTCCACCAAATTATCCATTTAATGTTCTGATTTAGTTCCAGGCCTTTAAACACAATAAAATATGCAATAATTGTGTAAAGAATTATTTTAGTCAAATGAAATACTTTAAGGGACTTTTAAAAGAAAGCATAGGTTTTAAAGCAAAAGGAACTATAGGTAAAAAAAAGGGCAATGCAATTCCACTGATATTTCAATCGAAGTAAAATAGGATGCTTGGCAACGTCAAGTGCAATGAACACAATTTGCCAGTGTTATATTTTTTTGCTAAAAATGGTGCACAAAAATAGCATCCATTGAGGAAGTATTTAATTGCCTGTGCTGTACTGATGACAACACCTTGATCACTGAAAAATGCAAAGGATCTGCAAGGCCTAATACTGAAAGTCAAAGAGTACAGTGAAAAACATGAGGCTAAAATTAAATTACAGAAGACCAAATTTTATGGTCTTGATGACAACAGGTAGAACAAACAGCCTTAGAGTGGGAAATAAAGATATCTAAGTGTTGGATATTTCTGCCTTTTAGGATCAACTGTGAAGGGACAAGCAGTCAAGAACTATAGCACAGTAGAGCAGCTGTGAAGGCTTTGGGGGGAATATATATATATATTCCAATGAGATGTCTATACCTACAAAGATAGACTCATGAAAGCCACGGTTTTCCCTGTAACACTCTTGGGAAATGAAAGAGGGGAATAATTTGTGTCCATTTAACTGAGCCCAGGCACTGAAGTGTTATTTTAAAATGCTATCAACGGAGGCTCTCCTTCCAGAAAGAGAATGGGTGGGACAGTGAAGCTTTGCAGATCTGATACAATATCCATGAAATTTAGCTAATTTGGGAGTGTGGCAGAATATTTCTCTTTTGCAAATGCAGAATATGATAATTGCAATCTGTTTTATTGGTTTCATTATTCTGGCCCATTTAAAAAAAAATCTATAGTGAATAACATCTCTCTTGGTTTCCAATGTTCCCTAAATATAAGCCTTATGTATATACCTATTTCTAATCTATCTAGTTTTCAACACACATATATACACACACACTCACACACACACTGCACACTGTTTTTATTCAATTCTCTCGATGTCCTTTTTTAATATAAATTGTCACAGTGCACTTTTTTTTCCTAACTACGTTCTCTTAATGTAGGCATTTATTTTGTATACAATTTCTATAAAAAGTTAATTCCGCTTGGTGGATCTATGAGAGACCTTTTCCCCTGAAAGTTTTTGGTAATGTATAGTGAATCTTGATTAAAAGAAGGGCTTTCTACTTCATGTTGTTCAGTGAGGAGCAGAGCTGATCACACAAAAAGATTTATGACAAGTGCAGGCCAACTTGCCATTATATTTACCAAACATATTATTTAATTCATTTAAAGCAGCATTCAAGCTGTTTCAGAATAAAGAACTTAAGAGCTGTCACGTTTAATAGAACAAGGGACTTTAGGGGCTAATAAAAAATATAAATCTCTGGTTCTGCATTTTGGGGTTTTTTGCTTGTCTCATAAGGACATGTATTTTCCTGGTATGTATTTATAACTGAAAATATGGTTTTTGTATGGTAGTTGTTTCTACATGAGACTTGTATACTAATAACCTTTATTGATAATGTTATCAAAATATATTTTTTTCATATATAGTGCATTCAGAAAGTATTCAAACACCCCTTCATTTTGTCAATTTTGTTATGATGTAGCCTGATTTCACAGTTATTGATATTTTTTTTTCTCAGTAATCTACATTTAGTACCCCATAATGACAAAGTGAAAACAAAATTTAGGTCAGTTTCAAGGGCAACAAATTATTTATTTTGATACCATTCAATCGTAGGATAATAGCACCCAAATAAAATATGCCTCCATCCCAAAATAAATCCATTATATTGAATTTAAAATCTGTAATATAAAGGAAAGCCCAACACAAATAAGGAGGTTGAATTCAACCCCCTTGAAGTGACAGAATAAGGTAACAAATGGATGAGTTTAGTTACAACAGCTGATGCTGAATGTAAGTAGAAGCAGGCCACATGAAGGGCATTTTCCTAAGAAATTTCACTAATCTGACTTTAATTCCTTTTTTTTTAGCTCCCCCAATTTTCCTTCTTGTGTCCAAAGATAATGAAATCCTCAGATGTACTTTCATTTAACTTAAGGACATATCTGAGTAGCATCAAAATTGTATCATTTCTGAGTAGCATCAAACTGATAGTGCTTTGCTGAAAGAATTCAGTTAATAGCAGTATGCGGAAGGAGGATTTGGGATAATCCATATTTTCCATAGAGGGCTGGTGTATTATTATTATTATTATTTATTTCAATTTCATGGAAGATGGCAGAGGCCAGTGGTGGGCTGCTGCATGGTCAGAGAGATTTGGGTGAACCTTTAGCTGTGATCACTGTCTGGACCCACCCATCCGCCCTTGTGCTATGCTTTCCGTAAATGACTAACTTTTCCCCCGCCCACGCTGCCCAGGTGAGTTCCGACCCACTTCTCCTGTACTCACCGGAGCTACTTGAGTCGATTAGCTGTCTGTTTGAAGCTGCGTTTCAGTCCCAAAGAGGCGTGTGCGAGCAAAGCACGTGTGTGCGTGCGCTCACGACCAGTGAACTGCTTGTCAACATAAGTGCAGCCCACCTCTGGCAGAGGCAAGAAATATCACTAAATATATATCTTTTCCAGTTCTCCTAATAGTGGTAAATGCAGTCTGTGTAAATGCAGTCTGATTATTATTTTTTAAGTTATCCATTCATTTTAATAACTTGATTGGGAAGTTTGCTCCTTTATGTAGTCTTCTAGAGAGAGAAATTGTCTCTAATACTTGTTTCTTGCTCCTTGTATAGAATTATTTGCCCATGCCACTAATAAATAACTAGTTTCTCTAGTTTTGAGAAACAATATTTTCTGCTGTGCAATTCTGGTATAGATATTGTCCTTTTCACAAATGATGGAAAAAAGCTACATGAAACTATTTTTGATTTGTTTTTAATCTCAACAGAACTCTGATTCTTTGGTCTTTATGAAACATCAATGTGTAGACCATTTATCTCATTCAAAATAATCTAAACTGTGTGTTGTTTCCAGCACAGACTGCCAAATATAGACTAAGGCCGAGTCTGCTCTGTAGAGCTTCAGAAACAAAGTCCCAGCTGATTTTGAACCTTCCACTCTTTAATATTTCCCCCCCCCCTTTCTTCGTAGATGAAAGGTGCCCTGACGGAAATTATCCAGCTGGCTACTTTGGATCCAGACCCCTGGGTCTTAATGGTGGCTGATATTTTAAAATCCTTTCCGGATATCGGCTCCCTTAACCTTGATCTGGAGGAGCAGAATTCCAATGTTCACGACATCTTAACAGAACTGCGAGAAAAAGGTAACCGCTCCCCCCCCCCTCTCCCCCTTGCCTTGGCCGCAGCGCTTGTGACCCAAACCCGTCGCTTTGACGTCTCACGGAAAGAGCTCGTTTGGGAGGGAATTTCTAGGCATTATTAACCGAAGGTAAAGCACCTGGTTGATCCTTTGCAAATAGCTTTGGAGCAGATTGGGCTCGTTCAACGGAGCCCCCTGTGCTGTGCGAGAGGCCGCAGAAGCAGGCGGCCTCTGATCTCTGGCGATTCCCTCCGCTGCCTGAACGGTCCCCTCTGGGTGAAGCTGCCTCCCTCCAGTGCTGCGATCAAGGAAGCCGCTTCAGGGGGGGCCCTTCCTGAAAAGGCCGTCCGGCTGAGGAAGCTGCTGTCCCCGGCAGGCCTTTGGTGGGTTACTAGAGAGTCTCAAGCGGAGACAAACAGGTTCCCCCAGTTCGGCCTCTGGAGCAGCGGATTGATGGGATGCCAGAGAGCCAGTTTGGGACCAGGAAGTGAGTAAGCAGGAGGCTGGCAGGAGGCCCGGGGCGCACGCCAGGAATGGATTGATTAGAACTGGCGCAAGAATTGCTTGAGTGGAAGGGAAAGCGTTTCTCCCTCTCGGCGATCCCATTTAGGATCCGGTGACACCAAAGGGGGTGCAAAGGGGAGCACGTCTATTGTGGCCAGGCGCCAGGTGCCGTCTAGCGGTAAAGCTTTGCCAGTGTCTGTGCAAAGGGACCCGGGAACGCTTGGCATGCCTCTCCAGGGAGAGGGCGGGGCTTCTCCGGACCCAGCGGGGCTCCCTCTTCTCTTGATGCTTCTCTGAAGTTTGGCAAGCAGGGGTGAGGAACGGGGCCCATTATTTGAAGTTTAAAATTGCTTCCCTGTGTCCGTCTACGGGGGGTGGGTGGGTGGAAATGTACGAATAGCTGGAGCTTTTGTTGTGTCTGAAAGAACAGCCAGGGGGTGACCGTTCTTGGTTTTGGGGTGCAAGGAGGCACGATTGGTACAAACTAGAAGGAATGAAAATACTCGCACTGCTTTAGCTTTGTGTGATCTGTTGCATTCTGTGTGTAGCACTGCACGGCTTCAGAAACATCTAACGAAATTGCACACGCGTGATGTTCAGCATTTCTATATGACACAGAGCTGGGCTGATTTTAATACGTAGCCAGCTCGGTGTGGTGCTTAGGAAAACAGGCTGGGTGCCTTTAGTAAAGTCAGCTGAGCGACCTTGGGCCTGTCCCTCTGTCTGAGCCCTGGGAAGGAAGGAGGCAATGGCACGCCCTTCCCAAAAGCCTTGCCAGGAATACTGCAGGGATTCGTCCAGGCAGTTGAAGGTGATGTGAAATACTAGTTGGAAAGGTGTCCGGGATGCCTGTATCTGGTGATGTAATCGTTTTCCCACCTTGAATTTGTAAATACATCTAAATAACAACTCTGTATTCTACTTTGCAGCAAGGTGTTGCGCTGATCTTTGTATCGCGTGGTCGTCCTGAGGTACTATCAGCTCAGTGTAGCTTCGCCTCCTCCTCCTCCTCTCGGCCACCCAGGGGCCCAAAGCGGTGGAACCCCTAGCACTCGTGACCCCCTCTGCCCCCTTACAGGCAGCTTCTTCTCAAGAAACCCCCCTCCCCCCAAGAATCCTCTGCCAGGAGTCGGTCACAGACCCAGAGAGGAGTGGACTCCTTCCCGTCGGCTTGGCTCCTGCTCGGTCACGCCTGCGTCTGGTTCTTTAGTAGTTTTGGGTCGCCATCTCTTTGGGTACCTTCCCAGTTGCTTCGTCTCATGGGACTCAATAGGGCGAAAACCTTTGGCACGAAACATAGGATTAAAACTCAGGAAAAGGCACCCAAGAACGTCTGAAGGCTCCGAATAAGTTAAAACGGAAGAAAACCTCTGCTTTCTTAGTAAAAGACAGGCAGGGTTTGGGGCCCTGTGGTCCTCTGGAGGGAAAGGGGTGCCTAATGACCCTGGCCCTTCCTGCTGTTTGGTCCCTCCCCATGGAGGTGCAGGGGCCCGCTCTCCTGTAACGGTCACCCCAGTGGCCCCCGCCGTCCCCTCCCCTCCCCTTCTCGTGCTCAGTGGGAGCCCAGCCTTCCTCTTTCTGGAGTCTAATTCTAGCCCCTCTCCCCTCCCCCAAATCCTGCCGTTACCATTTATACATTCCATTGGCACTCACCACGATGGGCAGGGCATTTCTGTGGCAGCCCTAGAAGGCGGCCTTCACGGTGCCCGCGGTGCCCACAGGCAGCCAACCATCACTTGCGTCCACCAGAACCCTGCCCCTTAGCCGCCCCCGCCCGATGCTTCCTGTCCACGTTCCCTCGGGTCCTTCGGGCACCTTCCAGGGTGCATCAGGCCCCCTTCCCCTTCTTGACGAGGGAGGGGAAGCCCTCTTCCTCCTTTGCACCCCAGGGAGATTCTCCCCTCGCCCGCCCCCCCC
>JANHFL010001594.1:83332-95834 GCA_032468155.1 Oxyrhabdium leporinum | reverse complement strand
TCTTGCAAAGCTACCATAATGGGCTTTTAAATACTTTTGTGAAGGCCTATTTTACACTCAAAATGGCAGCTTTGTCCCACTTGGAATTCCATGCTTAAACCAAACCATTTTTAAAAATTGAGGTTGCAGGCTTTCTCCCGTCACTGAAATTAGTGGCAGAGAGCAACTTTACCAGTTTTTGTCACATTTAACAGATTAACAGAGTTAGCCACGCCCACCAAGTCACATGACCACCTAGCTATGCCCACCCAGCCAGTCATTAGGGCAGAGAACCTGTTGCTAAAAACTGTGAAGCCCACCAGTGGTGGTATTTCACTGTCAATCCTGTGAAAGATTTTCATTAACAATCAAGTAAATCCAAAATAGCAATATCTCAAATAGCCAGAATGTTGAAGTTCATTTAATTAAAATAATCATCTGAAATTATATCAAAGAAATTGGTGAGTGCATGTATGTTCTTTGTAACTGCAAGTTTTTTTAAGTATCTTTCAAAATAAATCCTAAACTAATGCATTTCACTGCCTCTCACACAACTGTATATAGTAATAGCACTTAGACTTATATACTGCTTTACAGTGCTTTATAGCCCTCTATAAGCAGTTTACAGAGTCAGCATATTGCTCCCAACAATCTGGGTCCTCATTTTACCCACCTCAGAAGGATGAAAGGCTGAGTCATCCTTGAGCCTGGTGAGATTTGAACTGCCAAATTGCAGGCAGCCAACAGTCAGCAGAAGTAGCCTGCAATACTGCACTTTAACCACTGTGCCACCATGGCTCAATGGACCTGAATGAGTGGTATTTCAGTTCCAATTACCATAGCTAATTCAGAATTACCTGTAGCAAAATGGAAACTAGAAAAAAAGAAATGTAAGCATACAACCAAATATTTGAACTGAATAAGGGAAGGAAGGTGAGAATGAATAAGGGGAACCAACCAAGATGTATTAATTTATTCAGTTTCTTGGTTGCCTAATTTCAAAGGACCATGGTCAACATGATAATTAGAAAAATGACTAAATAGACCTAAAAACTCAATAGTGTTACCAGAGGAAATAGCAGTCAAATTTTATCCCTCATCAACACACACAAATAATATCTCTCTTTCTCTTTCTCTTTCTCTTTCTCTTTCTCTTTCTCTTTCTCCCTCCCCTCCCACACATAAATTTGTATGTATGTGTAATTTACCCACCATATAGATAATGTAGGCTTCAAATAACTTCTCATTATGATCTCACTGGAATTCAAGGTCATCCAAAGTGATTAATTAGCAAAAGGTTCAGGACAATAAGAAAGGAACAAGTACTTATCTTCAGAGGGATAATTCATGGAATGTATTTGTTACATTCAGACTCTGATGATGGTTTTAATTTGAATGACTTTAGAGATGCATTAGATAATTTTTTTAATGCTAGCATACTGGTCACATGAAAGCTATACTACAAAATCACAGTTGTTCGAGGAAAAAATGATTTTGTTTTTGTTTCCAAAATTTGTTTGTATCCTTCTGAACTATACTACTTTGTCCAATTTAAGCACAAATTGTTAATATATGTAGACTTTCACTCTGATCCACCACAATACACAACTCTGAGCAACTAATTTATCAGTATAGAAATACTAATATATTATAACTAGCTATTCAATTCTGAATTCCAACTTGAATTTTTCATGGTCAGACATCTTAAAAATCAAAAGTGTACTTAAATTGTTTTTGCCAGGAATGGAGAGGAAACAATCCTTAATTGTTTCAGTTTCAGAAATAGTTAGCAACTAGGTCAATATGTCTCTCAGTGAAAGACTTGTTTTATATGCTGTTTCCATAAGTTTCAATTATATTTATAAGCAGCTCCTGAAAGAAGTGGCACCTTATGCATTATGAGGCTGAGGAAATTGGAATTTCAAATTATATGTGGTTGTAATCACTGCCAATTCAGGAACTGTTTTGACCTACTATAATGTTTTTATTTTTTTAAAAAAAAATAATCACATTGAAAAATGCTTTATAGAAGGAAGCTGTGTTTATATCATATATTAAAACTAAACACAATGGATAAAATGTGCCTATGGCTATTATTTGTTGATTAGTGTACCTTTTGAGATCTGTACGTATGAATTGTTCATAATCTAGAAAGAAAAATAAACAGAAAAAGAAAAAATGTCAAAGAAGCAACCAGAAATTAGAGAATGTCTAACATTATACATTACTTTCCACTTCACAGACTATGAAATCGTTGTGTCTTGCTTTAAGCAAGTAGATAAAATGGAGAGTTCTGTAGTCCATTCTGTACATTTATACCCATCACTCATTCTAAGATAATGGACATGATAATAGAATTGATATTTCAGGTCTTCCAGGATGGCTGTTCTGTGGGATCTCAGTATTTAAGTTACTTTTCCATTGGGTGATTCAGAAGTTGGGTCAGTGGATCCGGGGTAATTAGCCATGGAATATCCTAATTAATTCCCACATATTACAGGACAATACTTGAATAAATATCCCAAGGGTGCTTTTTCAAGCGGCAACTGGACTTTCTGGTCCAGTTTTCTAGCTCTGGCTTTTCGTTGAAGAAAACCTCTAGGTGACCTTAACGACTCGCTAAAAGAATGCAAATGGCCAGCTGTCTGCAAGAAGTATAAAACTTTCCATTCCCCACCATCCAGTCAGAGCTAAAGAAGCTTCTTGGATAAGAAGAGAAATGTCTTCAAAGAAAAACCAGAAAGTCCAGTTGCATCTTGAAAAAGAACCTTTGGGACAACCATCACCTGGATGAGCGAGAATCTCCATAGACTTAAATAGCTACTTCCTGCTGATCAGGAAGGGAGGATTTATGTAGCTCCTTTCTTATTTTTTTATTGAAATTTTGATTTTTTTAATGCCTATTTTCATTTTTAATGGTCTGCTCCTGAAGGTAAAGACCAATGTTGATTTGTCCCAGAAGCTCTAGGGGATTTTCTGATTACTGTGGTTAACATGATATTAAAGCTTCCTTGTTTTTAAGCATGCTAAAATGATTAAATACACACCACTTCCATCTCTTGCATCTTGAAGCAATTTCTAACTATAAACAATATTTAAAAAAAAACATATGACAATTGCAGTAAAAGGCTGCCTTTGCTTGCTTTATGGAAACCTGTGTGTATGCTAAGAAGGATGGGTCCTGCTTAGAAATGTTCCCTTTTGGGTTTGATATAACTAGAGTCCATTGGATTGAGATTGGTGGCTATAGAAACTGACTAAATAAAATAAATAAATAAATAATACATATGGCACCAGGAACTGGGCAGCAATGAAGCCATTGTTATCCATGATAGCTTCCAGGGATGCTGCTCTACAAATAAGTGGTTGTGAAACCCTGATTTGGGCCTCTAAGCAACAACTTGAACTGTTAACGGTGCATTAGTGTCCCTGCTGCATCTCAGTCTCCCAATCCGAGCTGCTGAAGTCCGGGGCTGTTGGCAGTGGAGTTCTCCAGGCTTATAGTACAGATGAGTTTTAATTTACTATCTTTTGGTCCAGACTCAGGGGCTAGTCAAGAATTCAGAGCCACTTCAACAACTTTGGAGCTGATTGATGTTGTGATTGCCTCATTTTAGGAGGCTTGTTGTTGTTTTAATCTTGGGCAATAGCAATGTGAGGTTCAGGAAACTCTTGTGGGGCCACTATGAGGATTATTTCAGGCATCCTTCAGATAATGTTGCTCAGATTCACTTAGAATTGAACTATAGATGCAGAAGTCCCATGGAGGTGACTGAGGCATAGAGCTTTTTGAGTTTTGAGACTCCCTGGATCCAAATATAAGACAAGGACTTTCCATCCTTGTTTCTTAATGGGTCTTCACACCCCCAATGTCAATACAGATTCTGTGGCTTCTTCTGGTCTCATGGCTTCTGCTTGAAACGTAGGAGACAGCCTTAGCTAGGAAGAAATTTGTAGATCTCATCAGCTGCACTCATTTCTACCTGGCAGCCCTATTCACAGCTGGCAGGATTACTATAATGCACTCTACATGGGAAAATACAAATGATCTAAGATGCAACAGCATGAGCAATTTGGGGAATTCCATGATACCTTCATATACCACCTCTGCTTCATAAGTTGCATTGACTTTCTGGAGGATTCCGCATGCAATTCAAGGTGCTGGTTGACATCTATACGGCCCTAAAAGGCACAGGTTATACCTACCCCATCCAAACTAAAGGTTGGCATAAATCCCTTCTTTTGTAAAATACTGTTTTGTGCATCCTAGAAACCATGTTTTCTCTGTCTCAGTGCAATAGCATCTATGCAATAGCATCTCCCCAGAGAACTGGAAGGTCTTTCAAAAATGTTACATGTCAAGCCTGAATCTGACTGAGTGGTGGCCAGTTCCTTTCTGGTGGAGGGTCTTGTTTCAGTCAGATTCAGGCTTGACATTACAAACATGGACAATTTTCTTAGGCATTTGGGTCAGGATTAATTAAGCTAGTTTGTTTGTCTGATTCTTATCTTCATGGACTGGAGATAGAATGACTTTTAGCCCTGACTATGCAGTTTGGATATATATTTGTACTTGGTGTTTGTTATGTATTGTATATAGTGTATATAGTTGTCAGTTGAAGTTCTCACTCTGGTCCTCTGTTGGATGAGAAAATACTCTCTCCTGATTGGTTGTTTGGCTGATCAGTTTCCTATAAAAGGAGCTCTGTCAGTCAGGGAGTTCAGTTGCCTCACAGGGAGTATTGAATAAAGAGCTGTTAGAAATCACTCTGGCCTCAACTCCATTTTTTGCCCAGAATTTAACACTGGTGACGAAGGTGAGATTGAATGGAAACTGAGGCTGCAAAGAGCTGACTCACTCAGAGCTAAATTACAGGAGCTGATCCAAAGTTGTTGCCACTTCATTGACCACAGATTCCTCAACCCAGATTGCCTGGGGGCTCACACTGGTTTCTTGGAAAATGGCTGCATTACTGCCTTTTGCTCCATGCAACCCAGCCTCTGAGACATGGGGCTCCTACCTTGTTCATTTCAACTGCTTCCTCAAAGCCAATGACTTTGCTGAAATCACTGACAACAGGAAAATGGCACTTTTCCTAAACTTCTGTGGCCCAGAGATCTTTGAGATGGCCAGGGCTCTCCTCACTCCACTGGCTGTTCAGTCTGTGCCATGGGATGTGCTGCAGAGCAAGCTATGGACTCATGATGCGCCCAAGCCTTTACAAATCACAAGTCGGCATGCCTTCTATCATTGGAATCAGGCTGAAGGTGAATCCATCAACAAATATGTTGCCGCCCTTCGAAAGGCACCCCTGTATTGTGAGTTCAGGGACTTAGATGACACTCTCTTGGATAGAGTAGTCTGTGGTGTGAGGGACATCAAGCTACAGAATTGCCTTCTTGCAAGAACAGACCTCACCTTGCAGATGGTGCTTGATGAGGCACAAGCAGCCGAGATATCCAATCAGTCAAAGGATGAAATTCAAAAATCAAATAGCCCACCAGAATCACGGAAACCAGTTACTGTGCACCATGAAGATGCTAACCACAGTGAATCAGCAGATGATGATGATGATGTCTATCACCTCAAATCCTCCAAGGGGAGGAATGTGGCCACAGAAAAGAGGCAACCAGCATGTATTGGTTGTGGCGGCAATCATTCGCGAATGGTGTGTAAGTTCAAGAACACCATCTGCCAAAGATGTTGAAAGGACATTTGGCCAGGGTCTGTCACACAAACCAACTGACAACTACCACTGCAAGCCCAGAAATTTGCCCCCAAAAGAATACAGAAAAGACAAGAGAGTCATAGAGAGGACTGCTTCACTGTCTCCAGAGGCACTTGCAAGGCAGAAGCAGTCATCGGTCAAGCCAGCCTTTCCTCTTGCAAGAAGGTCCATGTCACCATGCTAATTGAACAGTCCCCGTGTTGCATGGAGGTGGACATGGGATCTTCAATGACCATCATCTCATGGAGTATATTAAAATGATTGGTGCCCAAAATCTCAAAAAGACAGTTGGACTTCTACCATATTCATCTCCGAGACTACCAGGGGAACAACATTTCTGTCATTGAAACTGGCACCTTTAGAATCTCTCTCAAGGACTTCTCAGGCCCACTGCGACTGCTCATACTGGAAGACTCCCTACCAAGTCTCCTAGGACTGGACTGGTTCTCCTCCCTGGGTCTGGAAATCACTGGCATCAACTCCATCAGTGATTCTAATATTGAGGCTTTAATCTCTGATTTTGCAGACAACTTTGACGGAAAGCTGGCCAGGTATAAGGGCAAACCCATCTCATTCAACCTTGACCCTCAGGTTGCTCTTATCCAAATGAAGCCGAAGAGTACCATTTGCTTGAGCTCAAAAGTTGATGAGCAACTCGACAAGCTCATCATCCAAGGAATCCTGGAACCTGTTGACCACACAAAATGGGAGACTCCAATTGTGACCCCTGTGAAGCCGGACTGTTCTGTCCGCATCTGCGCAAACTATAAATGTACATTAAATAAAATGGGTGTGGGTAAGGTATTCGCTAAACTGGACCTTGCCCAAGCCTATCAACAGCTACCAATTGATGATGCCACAGCTGAGGCACAGACAATTGTAACACATCGAGGAGCTTTTAGATGTTGCTGGCTACAATTTGGGATGAGCGTGGCACCGGGACTTTGGAACATCTCCTGCAAGGCAAAGTTCCAAGCCATCCAGGAAGGTCCCACACCCAAGAACAAGACCGAATTCCAGGCATTCTTGGGACTCCTAAAGTTCTACAGCGTCTTCTTGCCACACAAAGCTTCCGTAGCTGAGCCTCTCCATCGCTTGCTCAACAAGACGATGTCTTGGTCCTGGGGCCAAAAAGAAGTTGCTGCCTTCTACACTGTCAAGGATCTACTATCTTCAAACAGTGTCCTGGTGCAGTACAATGAGAATCTTCCCTTGGTTCTCACTTGCGACACCTCTTCATTTGGTGTCAGCACAGTTTTGCACCACCGATTTCCAGATGGAAGAGAGGCCCTGATCGCTTTCTTCTCAGGACCTTGTCACTGGCTGAACGAAACTACAGCCAGCTGGACAAGGAAGCTTTGGTTGCAGTTGCAGGAGTCAAATGCTTCCATGAATACCTCTATGGCAAACCATTTGACCTTGTGACCAATCACAAGCCACTACTGGGCCTGTTCACCAGGGACTGCCAAATTGCCCCCTCGCATGCTGCACTGGGCTGGACTGTGTTCGTCCCTGCACATAACTACCACCTCTTGCATCAGCCGGGTAAGACACTTAGCCACGCCAATGCCCTCAGCCAATGCCCACTCCGGACTGTTGTGGAGGATCTGACTCTAACATCATTTATTTTGTTAATTGATGACCTGCTGTCCGGTCCCGTTATGGCGTCAGAGATCTCTGCACACTCTGCCAAGGACCATGTCATCATCCAAGTGCTCAACTGGGGGTGGAGGGGTGGCTGAAGGGGCCAGTCAGCATAGAGTTCCTTCCCTTCCACATCTGGCAACATGAGCTGTCTGCTCAATGGGGCTGCCTACTCTGGGGGAGTCATGTGGTAGTACCCCAAAAGCTGCAGTGGCCAGTTTTGGACGCTCTTCATGTAGGCCACCCAGGCATCATGTCGATGAAGGCACTTGCCCATAGTTATGCCTGATGGCCCAACTTAGACAAGGCCATCACTGATTGAGTCTCAATTTGTCAGCCTTGCCAAGAGCCAAGGACAGCCTCCCCCCATCCGCACCTTGGTTGAGGGTGCATATTGACTTTGCAGGGCCTTTCCATGGACAGTCGTTTATGGTGGTACTCCATAAATGGTGGTATTATGGTACTCATGACATCGACCACCTCGGACACTGTGATCAAGGCCTTTAAAAGGCTATTTGTGACCCACAGACTGCCAGACATCCTCATTTAGGACAATGGGCCATAGCTCACATCAAGCCGGTTTGAGCTGTTCCTGCAGGGTCATGGCATTTGTCATGCCCTGATTGCACCATTCCATCCTGCTAGCAAAGGGCAGGCTGAGTGGATGGTCCAATCAGCAAAGGGAGCACTAGCAAGGATAGGCCCGGGGGAATGGCAAACATGGATAGCCGAGTACCTCCTGGTCCAGCATGTCATGCCAAGCTTCACCACCAGAGGAGTCTGGATGAACTCCTAATGGGTTGCTGTCTGCAGATCAACTTGGACTGGCTGTATCCGGACTACTCCTTGGAGGTCCATGCAGACTCGACCAGCCAGCTCTGCTCATTCTCACCGGGCGACCTTGTCTACACCCACAACTATGCTGGCGGCCGTTCCTGGATTCTTGCCCGAATAGTAGATGTTACTGGGCTGCGTTCCTACAGGGTGGCACTCAAACATGACAAAATTATTCCTGATGACAACTCCTGGCAGGTCCTAAACAATTCTTAGATATATACCTGTACTGAAAGCAATGAAGCAAACAGATTTTCAAAATGCTAGTGGCAAAAAACTTGTAATAAATTTAGTTTAGCATTAAGAAAAGTGACTGATCCCATTTTGTGGTCATCACTTCTCCACCAAAATATGAAAACATCAGATGAAGTCAGATCAATATTATATTTTGCTACACAGTTGGTAGGGGGCTATTTATTTTTATTTTTTTAAGATTTCTGTTAAATCTTACCTCTGCTTTTCATGCTTGAATATCTAGCAAAAGGATTAACAGTATTAATATTTGTGGATGTCGCTGTCTGAGAACTAAATGCATTAGTGCTGCAAAACTGGTTATTCAAGTCATTTGTTCATTCTTTATCTCTGTTTCTGGGTAAAATGTGTATGTCGCTCCTGTGTGAAGTGGAGGGTTTTTTGTTGTTGTTTGTTTTTTTTATAGAGCAGTGGAAAATAGAGATCTGAATCAGCCAATCTGCCCCACCTCCAGCTTCGCTTTTTATAATGTACAAAATCTTTCTGAACCAGTTTGAATGGTTTGATAATTCACACTGCTAATAGTTGGGTGGTGGTTACATGGGTGTGCTATTTCTATAAATTGATGTTTTACATGAAGGCTGCACCTGCCACTGTTGAGGTCTTTGAAATTACCATGGCTTGGGAATTTCACAGACAATGCATGCTCCTGCTGAGATGTAGACTAATGCCGATGTCTAAGTGCATCCTGATGGGGATCTTTCCCCTCACCTTAGGGCTTTCATGTGTTCCCAACAGATTACATTTGGGAAAGGGGGGAGCGTTACTGGTGAGAGCGATGATGGCTTTTGAACTTGAAAAAAAAAATAGTGATTGAAAGAAAAATGATCAGCAAGGAAAAAACAAAACAAGTTAAAGCTTAAAACTGTACAGTATCAGATGATGTGATTTAACTTAGAGAAGGTTTGCACAATAATATTTTCTACTTTTGTATGACAATGAGGAAAAGAAGGAGGAGGAGGGGGGAGGGGGAGGAGAAAGAGGAGGAGGAAGATTGGTTCCAGAATTGAACAACTGTATTTTCAAAGATATTCTTACTGCATAATTTGTTCACACCATTCACACACAAAAAAAAGTGCTTCAAATTGCCATTATAATCAGGTGCAATTTGAATCAATTTAATCAATCTCTCATGATAACAATTCAGCTTGAAATATAAGTTTCATCTGCTAAGGTCATTAATGAGGTGAGTCTCATCGCTGCTCATTAGAATGCACACATACACCACCACCCCCGTATCTGGAAATAACCTTTTAACATGAAATGGACTATTAGACTTCAGTGGAAGATATTATCTGGTGAAGAGTGATTATGATTCATTTCTCTTCCCAACTCATCATTCTGCCTTCTGTCCACTAATACCAGAGAGGTTACTTTTCTGATTAGTTTCTTTTCTACCGTAAAGGGGCCACAGAATATTAAGGGCATAAGCGGTCGTTAAGGGCAATGAAAAGATAATGGGAGGCCCTTCTCTATTATCTTAGGTAGAAAGCAATTGCCCATCCATTGCAAGCCCAACCAGACATTGGATATTAATGAAGAGGCTTATCAGTCCATCACACACACACCTGGGTCTGTGGAAAAGGCAGGCTGAGACTTTTCTTCTTTCCTCACAGCTATTTTTCTGATGGTACAGCTTCTTAAAGGTCTCATGTCAATCCAACTACAAGGTCCTGAAAGAATAAGATAATCATTCAGATTAATGATTACCTACACAGCTCTGACTCATATGAAAGGGGGGGGGTGCTACCCTCAAATTTTAAATAATCTCTTTCACTTCTGCTGATTGGGCCCCTGACAAGCAAGAATCACTTCCAGCAGGGCACTTCCTCTCTGCCCCAGCTACTAGCATATAGCTTTAAAAGCAAGCAAAGACAATATTGTGTCTTGGACGTTGAAGCAGGCAGGGTCAGGTATTAATTTTACACAATTGTGAATATTCAAAGACATCCCCAAAAAGAACATGGAAGCAAAACTGGACAGCTGCTTCATGTAATTCCACCCTCATTCTCTCCATTGTATCAACAATTCTGATCACTTGTTTCAATTACACCCTTAGTAATGTAGAGGTAGTTTTCATTCATTCATTTATTTTAATTTTGCATATAAAAAAAAAGAGAGCTAGTAAAATTAAGTCTTGTTTTGTGATGAGGAAGAAGTTCTATTCCACCACATTCATCACATGTTGTTCAGATGGCCCAGGATGAGGTGAGTACATTGGGGATATTCTTTTCTTAAGTTACCAATAGTTGATTCCAGAGCAAGCTTTCAAACCTGCTAGTAATTTGGTTGAAACCATATCACTCCCACAAGGGTAGATGCTGTATTTCTAGAGTGAGAACTAAGTATCTGCTATATGCTGGGAACTAATGTGTGGCATCATTTTTTTTTCTTTTTAAAATCTTATAGTCACTCAGGGTAGAGTCAGGGCGACTGGGTGGAACTGAGTGTTTACTGGCCAGAAGCCCTTCCTGATGCCTACATGGAGTTTGCAGCAGATTTTTTTTCTTTGTTCCCTAAGAGAGAAATATCTGCATTGAACTCTCAACCTTCCCAGTGGCAGGTGAGCATCTTCACCATTAGGCCACCACACTGCTAATCTGGGGCACCAAATATTTTCATTTAAATATTGAAAAAAATATGTTTAAAAAGAGTCTGGATTTATGTTTCCCATTAACAAGTAATTCTGATGCAATGGCGTTGAATCTGGGACTTGCTTTAAAAAAAACCCCCACAAAAACAAAAATGATAGGTGGATGGACATGAGGCAGTCAAAACTATCCATCAAAATCTGATGTTTTTGAGGTTAGTGTATGGTTCAAATTAGCGTTATTGTTTAGCATTTGCTGCCAGAATGCACATCCCATTTTAAGGGCTCCACAAGCAGCTGAAGCTGAGAGAAGACAGATTAGAAATAATGACAAATTCCTGCAAAAGTGAAAGTGCAGCCAGTGGAAATGTGTTGTCACTGCAGAGGACAAGTTGGAATGCTTGAGGCATCTGTCAGAAGTGTCACTGTCAAGCTGCTACAAGTATGGAGCCACATTGACAGTTCCAAAAAAAGGGGGAGGAGTGTTTACTGCACCACAAAGAAAGAAACAAAATTTCCACTGTACACCTAAGTATAACTTTTAATATTGTTGAGTAATGTGCGCACACACACACACACACACACACCAATTCAAACACCTGAGAATACCATTGACCAGTTGATTTCATACGGGTACTTAATGATGCAAAAGTTCAGTAGTTAAGGATGCATATGAGAATCATACAGCCCCATGATTTGAGGCTGCTAGTGAAATGGAAGACTTCTCTTTAGCTGGAATTTTCAAATAAACATTAGACATTTGGAGGTCAGTAAAAGTCAGCAGGAATCACTGTAACAAAGCATTATGCCTTGACATAGTTCAACACTGCCCCTTAGAGCACCTATATTCTAGCACCCTGACAGGAGATCTATACAAATAACATCTTGACTGCAGTACTTAATTGGAGTTTTGAACTTTTAGTATGTAACTTTGCAGCTGCTAAGCAATTACACCTAGCTTCTATATTATTTTTTGACTAGCTGATTGTATTACTGACATTAGAGATACTGTGTGTTTCACTGTTGGATAAATAAAAATATATTTCTACTAAATGAGATAATGAGACTTGTTCTTTCCCATCATTTAGTCATTGCCCTACACAGTAACTTTCATATTATAATTTGCAAAAATACTCCACATTTCTCTGAAATTATTCAATTTCTATAAAATTATTATCCAACTGAATAGAAAATATGTAAATGCAAAGTTAAATATATAGCCTTTTAATATGTTACCAGGATTGCTTGGTTACTTTGATTTTGTTGTTGTTGCTGTTGTTGTTTTTTCTGCCAAAGCCTGTGCCTCTGGTCATATGCCCAAACTGTTCAAAACTATCTATGCAGACAAAATAGTCAATTTTTACAATTTTTTGGTTAAATGATTAAATTCCTCTATTAGCAATTCTTCTTCTTCTTCTTCTTCTTCTTCTTCTTCTTCTTCTTCTTCTTCTTCTTCTTCTTCTTCTTCTTCTTC
>JANHFL010001594.1:68489-83059 GCA_032468155.1 Oxyrhabdium leporinum | reverse complement strand
CTCCTCCTCCTCCATCATCATAGAAAGTCTTTAACAGGCTAGTATAAAATTTCCTGAACTAATAAAATTAGAGGATTTCAGGTGAATCACTATAACAGATGTCATAATTGTAAGGATGAATTATGATACATCATAATTAAGATATTTGGGGAGATGAATAGTTAAAAAGGAATAGGTCTTTGTATTCTTTGTTTCATGCTGATCACTCACGGCATCACATCCTTTAAATTTTCTTTCCAAGCTGAATTGTGCTTATTTCATAGAGATTCTTGCTATTTGATAATTTATCAGTCTTTTGATTAATTATGTGTAACCATTATTTTTGACTCCTAATGACCACATAGATATATTTTCTTTATGATGATTCATCCCTAACTTTATGATGATCCATCCCTAACTTTCAAATCTTTGCACACTGTATTCTATATGAGGACAAATTATGCATTGTAAAGATTGCTTTGAGTTGGGAGATACTTTCAATCTAATTTACCAGATCCCCTGCGTGGGTTGCCCCTGTAACTATGTAGGACAGATGGGAAGGAAGCTAACTACCAGATTGCAAGAACACAAGCAAGCTGTCAAACAAGGGGACCCAAATTCATTGGTATCCTCACATTTCAATAAACTAAGACATACATTCAATTTTGCAGCTTCTAAGATTGTTGGACGAGCAGGGACAAAAAACAGCTGAGGGAGTTATTGAAGCCTGGGAAATGGCTCCCAATCAACTACTAAAAAGCCATATACAACCAGGCACCATATAAATACCACACACAGAATTGCCCCAGATTTACACTCTGCTAGAAAGGAATTTCCAGAGGATGAGCTCCAGCATGAGTCCGAAAGCTTGAAAGACTAAACTTCTGATCCCGGTGACCAAACCCAAGTTAGATCCTGCAGTGTATTCCTTGCTATTGTACCAAAGTCCATCCACCTTACAGCTCATTTCCTTTCTTTTACTTTTTCAGCATTACATCCTTTTCCAGAGAGTGGATGATAATGAAATTGAAGTGGGATAATTTAAGCACAGTCATTTGTGCAAATGAGACCTCTGGATTAATTGTTCAAAGATCTAACAGTTTTTTCCTTGGCTGTCTACAGTATTTTCAGGAATCTTCTCCCAGACTAAAGATCAAAGCATTAATTCTCTCCCTATCTTTTTCAAAGTCCAACTCATTGGGAATACTATCGCTTATCCAATTCTGATCTTTCTAGGTATACACACATCATGGCATTTTCATATATTGGCATATATTGGCATCATGGCATTTTCATATATATATATTCCAACACCTTCATGCCTGTTTTACTGAATGCTACTCTGCAGTGTATTTCTTGATTATTTGATTCTTTACTGTTGATAAAAGACTATCCACCATTCAATATCTTAACTGTCAATTCTAAGGCTGGTTATCATTCCTTTTTGGTCATTGTTCTTGTTTGTATTTAAATTTAGTTCTTAGAGTTTGCACATCCTTGGAATTTTCAGCTATTCAGGGTAATGTTATCAGCACAGCACAGGTTACTGGTGTTTCTTCCCCCAGTTTTTAAACCACACTTATTTTGATGCTTATCTGAATAAATTATTTTATTCAGATAATCATAAAGCTGAATATATTTTCAGCATATTGGCTGAATAAATAAAGGGAAGACTATGCAGCCATGTCATACTCCTGGAACTATGTTCTTCCATACAGTGGCTTCCTGACTTGTATATAAATTTCTTGTGAGGACAATATTCCCATTTTTCTGAGCACTTCCTACAACCTGACATGACTGACACAACTGTAGATTTTTCTATAAGTGACATAGAACTAGAACCTCCAGCTTTGTCTAAAATTAAACACAATAGCAAGATATGATTCTTTTCATTTTAACGTGATATTGTATATTGATTTTCATTAAAAACTGAACCGAACAACCAGATCTAGCTTTATAATGATTGTTTAGCTTTGAATCTGGAAATCTGTAGTTGCCCTTTCATTTAACTTTACAAAATACTTTGGGATTTAAAGAATTCAAACTTTCCAGTTTTCCAATTGCTGTGGTAATCAATTTTCTCTCTGTGTGTGTCTATGTATGTTTTCTTTTTTATTGTATTCATTTTTTTTATTGATTCTTTCACGCCTTTGCCTTCTTTTACTACTTACCACAATGATTGTCAAGTCAGGAAATGATTAATTTGGCTATGGATATTCTTTCACACAGAAAGCTAATGATGAGCACATTTGTGATCCGGTCTCTTATTCTATGCATATTTCTCACTCATTTTTTCTTTTTCATTTTCAAAATTTAAGGCATGCCTTCAGCCAGATGCTCCTGCAATTCTGTCCTGCTAATTTACCTCTTCTTTCAAATGTCTAGTCCCAATGGAAACCTGTGCTGTTTAATTTGCTGATCCCTAGTTGTTGTTGTTTTTTTAATTAGCAGACAGTTTTATTCAAGATCATGACATGTAGGAACTGTAGAATTATGGTTCTATGTGCCTTCAAGTAGCTTAATCAGACAATTACATACTGTTTATCCTATAAATGATTCTTGTAGCAAAAATGTTCTCTTACAACTGGGTAGACAATCAGTGGGCATATTTAAACCTTATTGTATTAATTATGTAAAGATACATTTAACCTTTAGGGGAAAACTTATTGACTCCACTTAAAATCTGATTAGAATCAGTTCAGAGAACTAGAGGCAACCAATTTAGTCCAAACATTCAACCAAATGATTTTATTCAGAAAATCAGTTTGATTCAGAAATTCAATCAAATAATCTTTCCGTCACAGTTACAAACTGTTCAACCTTAGTAATTATATATTCTAACCTATGCATTCTGAAATCACACATCAGGAATGATTATTTTTTTTGCCTGGCCATTACTTTATGCATTTTGTTTACCTTAGTAAACTAATTAGCATGGAGTTGCAGATGAAAATTGCAGCTGTCAAACTATAAAAAAATGTCTGCATGCTATGATCATGCTGTTGTTTAATTTCAGAAACAGGCTTTGCAAATGAGCCCTTTCACAAAAAGTAATTGAATGTGATAGAGTAAAATCATTCCCTACATGAACATTACAAGTGGGCCCTCCTATCTTCAGAACAGCCAAGAATATGTAAAGTATGGTGGAAATCAGCCAATTAGCCATGTTACACATGCAGTTTACACAGGTGCAGAATATATAAATGAACTTTAATTCATCTCAGTTTGATTGAAATTCAGAGCTTAGTAAATATACAGGAATCATTAACCTACTAGAATCAACATATGATTAATTTCAATTTTCAGCAGCATCATGAGGTGTGTTTAACTTCTCATGCGGACAATGAGAAATCTTGTGTATGAAAATGTGTTTGAGAATAGAAGAGGTGGTTGTGTATACCTCCAACCACTCTTGTCTTAACCGTTGAGCAGACATTCTAACAATTCTAATATTCCCAATTTGCCACAGTATATAGATTTACTAGGTGGCAATATCTAACTGAATTTAACTGATCTTAGAAACTAAACAAGATTGGTCTAGTTAGTACTTTGATACACTAATACTAAAAATGTCAAAACTGTTAACTGATCTGGGAAGTTAAAAAAAAAAATCAAAGAAAAATGTGGGAGCAAACCACTTCCAAGAAAACTATACTAATGTTAATGTGTTTGCTAGATCTTATATTTGATTTTAACTATGTTATTGTAATGTAGGTACTGATGAGTCAATATGAAATGCTTGCATGCACCTCTGTTCGTCTTTTGGCTGTATTGTTTAAAACTATAGTAACTAATTATCAGGAATTGAATTCAATTCTAGAGAATAGCAATAGCCCTATATACCACTTCACAGTGCTTTACAGTGCTTATATACCACTTCATAGTGCTTTATGAGCCTCGGTGGTGCAGTGGTTAGAGTGCAGTACTGCAGGCTACTTCTGCTGACTGTCGGCTGCCTGCACTTCAGCAGTTCAAATCCCACCAGGCTCAAGGTTGACTTAGCCTTCCATCCTTCTGAGATGGGTAAAATGAGGACCCAAAATTGTTGGGGGCAATATGCTGACTCTATAAACTGCTTAGAGAGGGCTGTTAAGCACTACGAAGTGGTATATAAGTCTAAGTGTCATTGCTATTGCTATTACATACCACCCTAAGTGATTTACAGAGTCAGCATATTGCCCCCCAAAATCTGAATCGTCATTTTACTGACCTTGGAAAGATGGAACACTGAGTCAACCTTGAACCAGTCAAGACTGAATTGCTGGCAATTGGCAGAATTAGCCTGCAATACTGCATTCTAATCACTGCACCATCACACTGCATGTGGTGTTGGTAGTAATGCTACTGTTCCTAACTCTTCTTTCCTTGTCCTTCAGAGGTACTCTGAAGTGTCCACCAGCAAACAATCTATCTTCTACATTCTGGGGATAGTCACAGTATCTCTATTAAAATCTTGTAATGCAGAATAAAACACCTACAAAAATAGTCAAGGGTAAAAAAAGAATGTGTCTTAATGGAGAAGTTAGGAGGAAGTGGACTGGGCTAGGGAGATAAAAATTAATGGAAAATAGAAAACTTTTAGATTTTTTTAAAAAAATATTATTATTGGAGGAGGTAGATAGGAGGAAAATTATATGTGAAATGAAATTCTGATTGGAGAAGATGAAAGACGATAGATGGGAAGAAAAGTAACATTTAAAAACTTTAAAGTGCTGCTATTACAGGAGAAGGTGGGAGAATATGGATGTGGGGAAAGAAATTATAAGCAAAGGGAGCTTTTTGATGGAGGTGGAGAGAGAAAATAGTGTTAGAAGAGAGAGAAAAAGTAAAATCAATGGGAAAAATAATTATGTTTATGTTTAATTGCCAGTACAAAAATATGCTAGGATGTGATATGAATAAAGACATATTAATTAATATGATGTCATAAATGAAAAAAAAGTTAATATTCTTGATAGGTCTTCAAACACACTAGGTTTTACCATTCTTTTAATTGGACCCATCTCTTTTCCCTCTGGATTCTGGTCTTCAACATGTTTCTCTTGCAAGATTGCACAACTATTCATATATTTCTAAATGTGATCTTCATGATGTCTTACTGGAAGATTCTTCAGTGACCCTTTCATTCTTGGTTGGTTCTAGTGTGTGAAGACAGCTAGATTAATTTTTAACTTAATTCTCAAGGGCTTATAAGTTCTTCATAATGCTACTGCTTCTGTGCATTTCTTCATTTCTTTACATGATTTATATGCCATCATCTATTAATAACTCTGGATGAGACTGCAAATTTCAGACTAGCTGCAAAGACTGACAAAAAGTAAATTGCAGGAGTTCAACACACAAGGATTTTAATGTGCTGAAGCTGATAAAGGCCTTTTCTGACAATGACATTTGGGGCTTTACAGCATCAATACTGGCTCTTGGAGGCTTCTGAGATAGGAAAGCTGAAGAAGAGAGGGACAGGTATGGACTTATCTGTAATGTCATCCAGATTTTCTTTGCACTGATTTATAAGTTAAATTCCAGAAATGCCCAACTCTGGGCAATATAGAAAGTAAAAAACAGCACCCCAATACCATAAACCCCTCCCCTTGCAAAAAAATAATAATAATAATGAGGAAATAGATATAAACTAATCTCTTGTTGAGAATAGTATCCAGACAGTGCAAATTGAATGAATAAATGAGTTAATTAATACTTGTAAGTAAATATACAAAGCCAATCTCACACACCCCATCCTAGGCCAAGACCTAAGAAAACAGACTGGTTTTTAGGCTTTGCTTCAAAGAAAAGTTGGTTAGTCTCAATCTGCGGGAAGATACACTTCCAGGAACTATGAAAAATGAAGATAGTACTTTCTTCTCCAAGCAGCTAATGCTAACTGTGATTTTTCCCAGTTTCATTTCCTGATTTCCATTCTTGAGTTCCTCCTTCATTTAATTTGTTTATGCAACTTCCTATTCTTCTTTCCAATCCTTCTCTTTCCTCCTACAATCATGTAAATCACTCTTTCCTAGCCTGGACAACTTCCAGATTTGTGCACTTCTCACTCCCAGGCTCTGGCAGCTAGTATTACCAAGAATTCTGGAAGTGGAAGTCCACATATCCAGATGTTGCCCAGGTTGGGAAAAATTGATATAAATTACATCCTAATCTTTTATTTTTTAAGAAAGCCATTTTCCAGCTGTATATAAAAAGAAAAAAAAAGAAAGAAAGAAATCAGCCATGAAGTCCTGTAAACAATGATTTGTGAAATCCACTAAAAGGGACTTCATCGTGCTTATGATAACATAGAAAATGTTTTTTTGGTCTTTTTTTTTAAAGTCTATATGGAATGTATCTGAAAAGACAACAAAATACAAAATCTACAAAAAGAAAATACAAAATGAATTTTAAAATACATTCTAAAAAAATTAGATAATTTAGGGATAAATGTGGAAAAAATAGTTTCTTAAAATATGAAAAGGAGCAGCTGCATAAAACATCTAGATAATTTAGGGATTCATTAGAAAAAAAATAGAAAGATGTAGAAAGTAGAGTAGCTGGTTAATTTATGTTGGGGAAAACCTATACCTGGGGAGTTGATGTTACAAATGGTATCAAGAAAATTTGCTTTAAAAAAAGGTTTCTCTGTATATTTACTTTAACTGTATTCTCTGGGAAAAGTACATCAAGTAAATTGCTTTAAAAATTCATAACAGCTATATTTTCATGATTTTACATTCACTCTACTCTGTAGCATTATGTATTATATTTCAAATATATTGGAAATTAAGGCAGGCTTTTACTGTGCTAAAGAAACCATTCAGAGAAAATAATAACAAACAGAAGCAGTTCACTTTCAAGAGAGAGACTTATTTCCAGCATAGTCTCATTGTTGTGAAATTAAGCATGCATTCATTCAAGAGGAAGGTTTAAGACATTTATTAGAGAAGTAAGATTTGTATATTCCACATATATCTCCTTATGCCGACTTCTTTAAAAAGGATCCAGAAGGAATCAGTTCCAATTTGCAGTAAAACATGAGTAACATCTTTTGAGAGGGACAGCTTAATCACAATTTCTGTACTTGAAATCCGATGAACAAATATGCTACTTTTAGCAACCACAAATAAAACCATATTAAAAAACTGGAATGGTTCTTCAACTGGACCAGTTGCAAAGACAGTTTACAAAGTTGCATACTTTGCAAAGTTGCAAATGTTAAATGTCTGGAGATTATGGAGTATAATGTATCACGTCTCATGGGTATCAAGTTGCCTCCTGCAGTGTAGTAACTTAACTAAGAAGAAATGAACATAGAACATAGAACATACTATAATATACCTGTAAAGAACCTTGGAGGTCCAGTGATGGAGCACCCACAACTTCTGAAGGCAAGCTATTCCACTGGTTGATTGCTTTAATTATTAGGAATTTTCTTCTTATTTATAGGTTGCTTCTCTCCCTGATTGTTTCATGTCTTGCCTTTTGGTGCTTTGGAAAATAGTTTGACCCCTTTGTCTTTATAGAAGCCCCTCAAATATTGGAATGCTGCTGACATGTCTCTCCTAGCTCTTCTTTGCATTAGACTAGACATACCCAATTCCTGTAACCATTCTTCATATCTTTTAGCCTCCAGCCCCCTAATTATTCTTGTTGCTCTTCTCTGCTATCTTTCCAGAGTTTCAACATCTTTTTATATTGTGGTGACTAGAACTGGATGCAGTATTTCAAGTGTGGTCTTATAAGGCTTTCATTAACAAGACAACATTAAGGAATTTCATTAAAAGTACCATTTGTCAGACATAATTGGAAGATTTATTTAGCAGGTAAGAAAAAGATGAAGTTCTTCATTGGTCCTGAAATGACACATATCAAAATAATAGATGTACCTGTTGCAGAATTTTAGGAGGCTATCTCTAACAAGGCCCCTCCTGCCTATAGTTTTCTGTCACAAAACTATCAACTGGGACATTTTAAGAAAAGCATTGAAAGAAATGTTCTTATCGTACCAGGTAAAAAATGAATTATGAGTACTGAAGAACTGATGTAATTCTTCCACCTTGGTGGAGAATATAGAATATTTTTTCCCCTTTCCTTCCCCTTCCTTCAGTTTCATGAAGGGAAACATAGTTAAAAAAAGGAAAAGGTAGATAAGTTAAAAAAATACAGATTGGTTTTGAAGAAAAAGAAGTAATGTATAAGTATTCTCAATTTATGTGGTTGCTTACGGCATAGAAAGAACATTAGCTACTTGATCATTTACTCTTTAGCACAGTATTGTTTTTAGCTGTGCTCTTGTAAAACTCCAACATTTTTATGGAATGTTAACATCCCCCCAAAATAACACGCTGATCTGCTATTTTCTCCCACAGAGTTAAAAAATCAAATCAGTGAGTTGTCATTTCTTAGAAACTGCAATATACATTTAAGGGAAACAACTCAGTACATAAAGGGCATTAAGAGAAAGTGATTTATATATATATATACACACACACACACACATATATATAAAATACAGTTAGCCACCAAGGTTCTTATAAAATAAAAGGCAATGATATAATGGTTGTTGAAAATAAAATTAACCTTAAACTGTTCCTTTCTTTTATGCTTTAATAAGCAGATATACTTTACGTTGTTCACATGCTATGACCTTGCACTGCATAAGAAATTTTAAGGCTCACATGAGGTGTTAACTTAACCAAAACATTCTGCTATTTTTGTGAGAAAGCTGCCACTATAACATGAAGAAATTAAATATCCCAGCTGTGTAAATGCTTTCACAATAGTTTTTTTTATATAAAAAAACCCCCATAAGTATAGCACTGTATATACCAGTGCTAGCAACCTCTGATACGAATAAGAAATTAAAATGTTTTATTTTTTTTCTGGGTAAAATAGCTTCTTGCAGTGAACCCATTTGAAAACCTGCAACTAAATTTACTTTTTTTAAAAAGATAGCTCTGCTAAACAGGTATGGAGGAATGTGAACTTCCTAAAAGCTTATGATGAATGTGTCATCTTAATGGTATGCAAAAAAAAAAAGAATTGCTACTTTTTTTTTTAAGGATAGACACATGCACATGTATATTCAGATCAAAGATGCAAGATTGCCATCCCTGGTTGAATTAGCTTCGGATAGAAAGTGGTTTGACCAGTGAAGAATAATCATCTTCCTCTCCTTCTCTAATTAAATTATATATCAATTGCAGTTGTAATAATGCTTCTAATTCACTCAATAACTGATGCTCTCCTGATGCATTACCAAAGCATTTAAGATATATACTAATAAGTAACCCAGGAAAGATACAATAAAAAAATATAGAGACCTTAATATATTTTGAGCCCAACATTTTTTTAAAAGAAAAAAAATACTGGCTAATGTTCATGGCTTTCTTTTTCTTTACAATGCATCATAGGATTCTATAGATCTTTTAAAGAAATGCCATTCAGTTTTTTCCTGACTGTCAACAAGGATGTTTCACAATGAATGGTATTTCCAGTTCTATGAAGAAGTAGAGTTGTTATCCTAAAAAGAAGAAGCAAGACAGATTTACATCTGTATGTTATCATGAAGCACTATATACCTTGTAAAGAAAAAAGTCCAAAAATGACAGCTTGCCTTTCTATTTACTTTCTATTTTTCAGGAAGACTAACATCAGGTTTATGAAATACCCATGTGTGTTTTTTCCAGTCATCACTTCTCTCTCATCTGAACACAACAGCTGCTTCCATTTCCTGCTCATCTGCCGGGACTATCATCATTAATGCTCAGGTTGTCACAAGTCATTCTTCATTCTCCCCTTACTTCCTTGCCCCAATCACAATCGAAGTTGGTGAGTAGAAAAGGGGGATTGTCAGGTGTCGCATATTCTCTGGTACCATAATGAACAAAAGCTCGCTTGCTTCACTTAGCTTCTCTCTCACAAAGAATGTTTATGCTCTGACGGCTACAAAGGCTCTTAATTTCTGATAGCAATTTCCATCTGGTTTGTGCTAATCGCCAAGGACTCTATTTCAGCTTTAGTTTGAATAAAAGACAAGGCACTCTGAGCTATATCTGTAAAACAACTCCATGCCTTTGTCTCTTTGAGAAGAAGAAGAAGAAAATCTAACTCTGAATGTTCAGGTCTCCTGCTTGAGCTCCAGAGAGCTTTTTTAAAACTAGGAGGCATTGTCTTAATTTTTAATGGAAGCTGCTCTCAGTGTAATATAGATGCTGAGAAGCTCTGGCAACAATGGCCTGGAGATGCTGACTGAATTAGAGCTGTAATATTTTTTTTTTAAATGTAGACTTTTTAAAAAGCAAACCTTCCAATTAAATGCCACATTTCTGAGAAATTGATAGCTCACCTTCTCATACTTTGAACAAATAGCTACAACAGATAATAATCTGTTTTCTCATAACCTATTCTACTGTTCAGGAATGAAGGCTCTTGTTATTATTAAAATTTTAATGATTGGAAGGTTAGCTTCCTAGTAGAATCAACTGAAAACCCCAATCTGCCAAGATTCACTGAGGAGCATTTTTCTTTTAATAAAGTACTAGGTTGCTCGGCGTGTCAAGTAGACACTAAATCAGGGATGTCAAACTGGCAGCCTGTGGGCTAGATGTGTCACGCACAGGCCACAACCACCCCAGCTCCATAAAGGCAAAAAATGTCATGATATGTCACCATACGTCATGTGTTTGATACCGGTGCACTGGATAAAACCTGCTTAGCTTCAACAAGGTGATTACATCATGTGTTCTCAGAGAATACATATGGAATGGCACATGAGTTGGAGTCAAGCACTGAGTGTTGAAAGAAATATCCATCTGGTTGAGTTCCAAGCTGGGAGAAAGACACTGGAAACATGGAGGCTGATTGGAAAGAAGGTTTAATGGTGAAGCAGAAGCACATGGGCAGCTGACCACGTGGAGTTGAGAGTGAGGGGTATTTATACCTTCTCTTGGGCTTTGAACTTGACCCTCCTGTTCCTGTGCAAGAACATGTATTCTATTGGCTGTTGTAGAGGGTCATAGCTGGCTCTGTAGATTGTCCCAGGTTTGGTTGAAGTTTGGAGGGTGTGGTGCAACTGAGATGATGCAATGAAGGAACTTGTGTTCTGAAAGGGTGTTGGGCAATTCCTATTATGGCTGAGGGCTAATCCTACCTTTGTTCAGACCTTGCTTCAGGGAATTTTCTTATGAATAGAGCTAGCTATCTCTTTATTTCTTAAGTGTTGACATCTGCTGGGGGCTATTAAGGAAGGTGGAGGATGCTTTCCAAGAGCATGTTTCTCCATTTTTCATCCAGGGAAAATATAATATCCTGCCTTTTTAATATTTCTCAAAATATTTCATTCTTCTAGGAGATGGGTGGGCACTAACTTTCTACATGAGTAAATCATTTTTTTCACAGAAAAAGGAGGAAACAGATAAATATAATGGTCTCTAAATGTAGGGAGGAAGAGGGGACATCAAATGAGGAAGGTTAAAACCAGAACTAACCATTTTCAATGTCAGGGTAGAACTTAGTCAGATGCTACTTTTTTTATGATCTTGTTGTAAAAGTCATTTAGTGACTCAAACCTGCTTCTTAATGGAGAAGGAAAATCATTTCAGAAAAAAATGATTTAGTTTTTAATTGAGGTCTTTATGCTTTGGGTCACCTTTCAGGGAAAATATTATTGTTTTAATTTTAATGGACTGGAGAGTTCATTTTTTCTGAACCAAAGATAGTACAGGTAGTGCTCAACTTACAACAGTTCATTTAGTGACTATTCAAAGTTACAGCAGCACTGAAAATGACCATTTTTCCACAGTTTTATGACCATTTTTGACAGTTGCAACCGTTGCAGCATCCCCATGATCATATGTTCAAAATTCAGATACTTGGCAACTGGCTCACATTTATGATGGCTCACATTTATGATGGTCTCAGTGTCCCAAGGTCACATGATCACCTCTTTGCGACCTTCTCACAAGCAAAGTTAATGGGAAAGCCAGGTTCATTTAACAACCGGATTACTAACTTATCAATTGCAGGGAGTCACTTAACCACCGTGACAAGAAAAGTCATAAAATGGGACAATACTCTCACTTAACAAATGTTTCACTTAAGAACAGAAATGTGGGGTTCAGTCGTGGTTGTAAGTTGAGGACTACCTGTGGTGAGGAGTATTACAGTGAATTCTTTCTGTGAGAAATGTTCAGTAGCTAGGTGCCACTTTTTTAAAGCTATGGCTAGCAGGTCTAGCTGCAAAAATTCTGGACCATCACCAAGGTATTCTAATTCTTTGTTGCCTCCTAGGATCATCCAAGAATTTTCAGCCCATATTTGGTATCCCTATCTTAATCTGCAAATTGCTGAAGCAGGGAGGAAGTTATAACAGAATGATATTGCCAGTGAGCATAGGATTACATCTAACTTTTCATCAATATTTTTAGGAATAGGTTTACTTTAAAACAAAAGCATCACATTTTTTTTCTTTTGCTAAAAGCAATGTTTAAATAATACATACTTTTTTCTTGTCCATCTTTGTTTCTCCTATGTTAACTCCCATTGTGTAGGTCAGTATAAACTGTATATGGAAAAAAAAATATTCTGGGTATTCTGGAGAACAGCCAGAATTCCTAGCTATAAGCCAAGCTGGATAAAAACTGCTGAAGCTGAACTCAAAAATATCTGGAGAATCCCAGGTTCCTTAATCTGGATTTAAATAATGCAAAGTATTGATGGTTGGCAGTTATATTACATCTGCCAGTTTTGTGATACATGAATTAAAAGTAGAAACAGAGAAGAAAAAGTATAGAAAAAGTTATTGGTCTTGGTAGTTTTAATATGTTTATGTTACCATGGAACAGCAGTTTCTGTAATTACATGGCAAGTACATAGTAATTAAATATGTTTTTTTGCAAATTTATTAGCATTAACATTTGATGTTAAGCACTTTTGCAAAGTTTAATTGCATTTGTGACTTTCAGCTTCAGTACAATGCATTTTGGAAAGGAGAAACAACATGCTATTTGAGCAAAGAACTGATAATTACTTTTTGTTTAGGAAGCATAAATGTTTAGGAGCTTTCAAACAAAAATGAAAGCATTAAATGTGTTCTGATTTGAATAGCGTTGACTGTTGTGTGGCATCTTCAGTGGGAAGAGAGATAACTATTGGGAAAAAGCAAATATCTATTTAATCATTATTTCCATTCAGTGTCAATGAATGCCTGACAATTTTATGTATTCACTCTGCTTAAGTTATACATGTGAACTATGTCATGTCAACAAATAATCAAAGCAGCTTTTTATCTCTGTGGGAATATTCATCTAAATATCAAAGTTTACAAGTCAATCAATCAAAGAGATTGATGTTGCAGAAGTTTATACTTATGTTGCAATTAACAACATTGTCAATAGATTACCTGAACAGATTGAATGTTAAATCTTGGGAAGCAAAGGTAGAATCATATATGAAATGCTATGAAACTCCATCAAAGAAAATCTAGTTACTGAGTGTCCAATTTTGCAGAATATGGAAAGATATAAGAAGTGCTAGGCAAAACTCAGGGAAAAATGTCCAGTTTGTAGGTTATCAGATCTCTTCCATTTCCCATTGTTCATATTGGGTTTAATAATATTTCAGAAGCACATCTCTTTGCTAGCTTTGTTTTAAAGGAACCATGTGAAATATGCATTTAAATGTGGGTATAATTTACTTTTGAACTATATCCCAAAGCAGATTTCTCTGGGGAGGAAAAAAAATCAATCTTCTCTTCAATATAATGAAATCTGAAACGCGCTTCTTGTCCTACCATTTTTATTATAATAGTTGTTATTATTATTGTTGTTGTTCTTATTTCTTTTATTCATTAAACAGTCAACTGAACATTTAAAAATGTATCACAAATACCAGTGACTGGTGCTAATGGTTAATACGGGTTGCTGCCAATGTCCTAGGTATCAACCAAGTATCTTCTTAAAATATATGATGTTCCGAGTAGCACAGTTTTTTGTAGTTCCACTGGTGTTATTGCAGGAAGCTGCAATTTCTTGATGTGTTTTGTAAAATTCTTGAATGTGGTACCAAGTGCCCCGATGACAATGGGTATCACTGTTACATGTTTCATTCATAACCATGTAGTTTCGATGGCAAGGTTGCGATATTTCATGTTTTTTTCCAGTTCTTTTTCTTAGACTCTGGCATCTCCTGGTACAGTGATATTAATAAATTGTATGCTTCGGCCCTCAACAACCATAATATCTGGCGTGTTGTGTTCCAAATGACAATCCGTCTGTATTCAAAAATCCCACAAGATCTTCACTGTCTCATTTTCGACAATTTTTTCCACTTATGTTCCCATGACTTTTTGGATACAGGTAGGGCATATTTTTTACATAATGACCAGTGGATTAATTTAGCAACCATGTAGTTTTGATGGCCAGGTTGCAATATTTCGTGATTTTTTCCAGTTCTTTTTCTTCAACTCTGGCATCTCCTGGTACAGCGATATTAATAAATTGTATTCTTCAGTTTTTGACCATAGTTTCAACTATTATTATTATTATTATTATTATTATTATTATTATTATTATTATTATTATTATTATTATTATTATTATTAT
>JANHFL010001594.1:50302-63357 GCA_032468155.1 Oxyrhabdium leporinum | reverse complement strand
AAAACAGTCCTGCAGCTGACTGAGAGTACCCTCTGGCCAGATTTTAACCATTTTCATGACTGACTGAGTTCTTTTCCTGAGAGGGACATACTTCGGGCATAACAGAAGTGAAAGATGGTTGGATGTAGCCAGGTGGGAGAGGGGGTTGCTCTGTATGCCTGTTTCAGGTTAGAGTACCCATGGTCTAATGTTGTCATCTGAAGCTCTAATTCGTCATTTTCTGGCATTGCTCAAAAAGACCCTTGGCAGCGCTAGTCTGTGGGGCTGCTTTCGGAGCTGACCCAACAGACCAGCTCTGCAACCATGCTTTTGTTTCTGGTACTTTCACTTTTGCTTTCGTTGGCACCTCTCCAACCCGACAACAATCCATGGAGATCCTGGAAGCCTCAGTATGCAGTTTGGTATGTTGTGGGACTGCTGAAAATCGCTGATAATCCCGGATTGACTTGTGAGCCCAATGTTTAGCAGCTCTACGTGAGTGTAGGCAATTTTTCCCCTTGCACTACACTGTGCACACACATCCATACACACATTATTTCAAGCCCCACACACCAATATCAGAAGCTCAGGGCCGCTGAGTGTGAACTCACCACCATCTTGTGGGGAAAAAGAATAATATATATTATTAATATATTAATAAGGAAAACAAAACTGTTTACAAAGTGTTATGCTGAGAGAGAGAGAGACAGAGAGAGACAGAGAGACAGAGAGACAGAGAGAGATCTCAAAAATCAGTGAATGGAAACAAAATTTAAAAAAAACACTATTGACTGCTATATAATTTAAACCTAAATCCAATTAATCGTCTAATGTAATGATTTGTATTGCATTTAATAATTTATTTCTCCATCTTCATTTTAAGTGAAAGGTTTGAAATATTTAAACTATATCAATATGACTTTATACCAAAAATGTGAAGAGTTGTCATTTGGTGAGAGTACTGATAATTTTGTAAGAGATACTTAAGAGACCTTTGGACCTTGACATCAATCATAATTATCAGACATGTTCACAGAAAACAAAATTTGGTATAAATTTCAGTGTAGTGATTTACAAAACATCAATTAAATTCAGAGGAAAATGAAATTGTGCTGAGTTCTCAGTTGATTTTTAAGATCTGCAAAATTTTTAGCCTTCAGAGATATCTTGCCTGCCAAATTTCATATTATTCAATTCAGGAACTATGCACATGCACAATAACAACAACAACAACATGCTTCCTTTTCTTTGAAGCATTCATGTTTTGGATATAAAAATCAGGTCTGAAATGTTTCAAGAACCCACCCAATGTTATTCTTTGTAAAATCTTATAGATTAAATATTATTTAAACATTCATATTTCTGAGATATTGACAGTTCTTCTCCAGAACATCATGATTAACAGGGCTGTAATTAATGAGTTGACAGATACCAATCCTTACCCCTTTCTTTGTATTCATCTCCTGGAGGTTCTATATCTAGAGAACTTGGAAAATATCTATTAATTTTTGGAAGCATATTGTCTAGTCTTTCTGATTTTCCAGATGACAAATTACTAATAAATTCAAATTCAGATCTGGGCTAATTGGAAGGATTTATTTTATATATGTCACAGTTCTAATTTAGTCTCATTTAGTATGGAATTCAGCTGGATGTTTCCAAAATTATGTTGGAATATGAATCTAGATTTTTGTGGGAAAAATGTACATAAATAATAATAAGTTTCTGAGTTAAACAATTTTGTATTTTCATTTTCTTAAGTGTTCTCAGATTGATAATACTTTTAGTAAAGTCCTTGGGACATCAAATGATGTCAGTAGGAAAGGATTTCATTGAGTGTGCCTCTACCAACTTGTTTTTTACACACACACACACACACACACACACACACACACACACAATTATGCATTTATCCTAGAGATTTTCTGTCATCTGGCATGTTCTTCTTGTAAAAGATGGTACACACATTTATGCAGTAAGGATTCTCAATTTACTGAAAAAGGCACCTTTTTTTCATAAATTGCTTTTGAAAAAGGAAGTATTAGAAAAAAAAATGACAATTATTGGGGACAGATTTTTGCAAAAATGCAAAGTGGAAATACAGTCACACCTAAGCACTCAAAACTCATTGAATTCAGTATTTTATGTGTTTTGAAGCAGAAATATTGTCCCAGCACTCATCTTCCTTCCAATACTTGATGCACAAGGAAGAACTTGCTGATTGATGCTGGCTCACTCGTGACTTGCTATTTCTTCCAGCCAAAATAAAGGGTCACGTGGTAAGTCATGTGATTTCTTGGTATTCATCACTTTCAGTATTTGTTGCATCTTCCGGAACATATTACTGAGAGGTACTGTGAATTGAAATCATTTGAGTTTTATGGGACACATACAGGGGCAAATCTATTGATACTTATTTATATTTCATATTTCTAAACTGCCATCTCCTACATATCAAAGCACATACAGTAGAACCTCTGGTCACAAATGCTTCTGACCATGACCAAATCGGGTTCTGACCAAAAAATTCACAAAATTTTTGAATCTGATCACAGACACATACTCAGGTGGTGATCAAACACGACCCTTGACCCAGAAATTCCTGAAGATGAAACATTAGAAGATGAAGAAATCACCAAAGTTATGGAACAAATTATGGTCGTGACCAGAGGTTCTACTATATGCTATAAATTGTATATATTTAAGATGAACTTTTTCTAAAATGTGACTGCTTATCCCGGCCCCAACTTTTGGGATGACAAAGCTTTGGAAAATAATTGATTTCTACTATACTATATTTGGAGTGGGGGTTATATTTGGAGTGGGGGTTTTCACCTAGATTATATATATATAATTCTACTATAGTATTCTACTATATAATCTTGGTGAAAACCCCCACTCCACAGATAGTTATTTTGAAAAAAACATTCATTTTGGTCTCATATTAGATTGATTGGCAAAAGTATGAGAAAAGACCAGGAATGTTGCACTTCCTTTTGTGCAATATCAAAAATCAATTCATGCAACTCTATATTGTTTTTAAATAAGACATACATTTTTTCCCTAAATCAATCCTTATTTTAACTCAAAAACAGTAAAATATATTGTATAATGGTTTCAGCCATTTTACACCTTAAAAATACCTGTAAATCTTCAGCCTATCTTAGTAATGTTAGCTAAAATACTGTTATTGTAAAGTGTAAGTAATAGATCTTATCATACTTTAACTCTACACAAATAAAGTTTATCTATCTCATTATTTTAAATAGATCATATGCGACCCTTAAAACTGATAAAAAATGTTTTGTATGCTAACTGAGTTTTCTTCTCCCATGACAGAATGGTGTTAAGGTCAAAGGGAAAAAGATCTATAAGCCAAATATTTTATCATGCAAAACAGCTGTAAGTGGATAATTTATGGCATGTAGACTGACCTGCTCAGTTAATAATGATGATTGCCAAATGATTTAGTTAAAAGAACTTTTCCCATCTGCTCAGGCAACAGATGTAACTTGGGTGTGCTGGCACCTGGACTGAATGAATAATAGTTAAGCAACTCTCCCATTTGTACCAATAACAAGCAGTGAGTGAATTGGTGACATTGAATGGGAAGAACCTGACCTCTTCACATCTGCTTTGGATGTATTTTATAGAAGTTGGTGTGAAGATTACCCCTTATCTCACTGCTGACCAAAAATAGTCTAGATAGGATAAAATTAGAGTTTTAGGGTCCAAATCTTTTTAATCAGACCAGCTTCTAGCATGGCACAAACAAATTAAAAAAAATGTGTGAACGACAAGAAAGAGACTTGCTTTGCCAATATGTACCTTGACTTGAGCAGTATCTGGTGAAATTGCCATCCCTGGATTTCCACCCTGCTGTGATAATTTTGTATATTATTTCATTGTTTTCTTCCCTCTGCCATTGCATGTTTATGAACTATTTATTTCTTATAATAAACCAACAAAAACATATAACAGAGATAAACGTTTAAGATGCTAACTTCACCTTTCTGTGGCAGTATGGTGTTATGGTCAAAAGTACAGGAGAGGAATACCTAAAAACCAAATATTACACCACACAAAATGGTTTTTCATTAGCCACATTCATTGCAAGGACGCTTCACCATTCCTACTGAAGCAGGGACATTTATTGCACAAGCATTGGTGACAGTGTAATACAACACATATTGACTTATAATTGCATATCAGTATGATGAATTAGATTTCCTAGAGAAGTCATGATAGGATTATATTCTGGATTATTTTTGATTAGGGATGTGCACCTTCTGAACAAGATTCAGAAGTGTTACAGGCCTCACCTGAACATAACACTGTTAATTTTAAAGGACACATGTTTGTTTTCACGTTTTTGTCTGATCCTGTTTTTGTTGTTTAATTGTGGATGTTCTGGAAGTCAGCACCAGTTCTCAATATGATTCAAACATCCATTTTTCCCCAGTTACCAACTTTAAACAGAAAAGTTCATTAGCACAGGGTGGAGTGGGGAGCCAAACCTGAGCTGCATTGAACTCTGCTCACTATGTGACTTGACAAAAAGATGAAAATATAATCATATTACCATCAGACAAAGGCAGCACATTACTAATTCTCGATAAATACAGGTATTTCTTTGGCAAATGTTTGCAGTTACAGTAAGGTGATAAAGGGTAACTTACTTAGCAATTCTCTTACTTAGCAATTGTGTCCCTTAACAACTGAGCTGCCTGTCCCGATTGTGGTCACTAAATGAGAATTACCTGAATACCAAACTATCCATAATTTCAGTTGGTAATATTTAGCTGAACTGTAGGGTCTTTTTGGGGAGGTAAGGGGAATGCTACTGCCCACAGATAAGGAGTGCAGATTTTCCCCCCTTCTATAATAATAATTATGCAAGCATAATCATTATTATTTAAATTAATATCACTTAATCCTAATTAGTGTATCTATAACTAATTACCTATCTTATATTTATACTCCTTTATGCTTGCTATGTATCTAATTCCAATGTTACTTAGCTATAGTTTCCATAATCTCCTTATTTTCTTTTACAGGCAGGCTTGAATTGAATATACACATGTAAATTACCAAACTTAGTTAATCCTAACCTTTGTTGCTTTGAACCATACAGGGAAACTCATCTGTCTAAGTTCCATATCTTTTTAACCACTTTAGGATTGGCTAGCTATGATATTTCTGGCATTTCTGGCCAGACACATATATTTGTTTTTGTCCTGAGCTTCTGCAAGACTTTCATATCTTTCAGTATATGTGAGGGGAAAAGGTTGTTACCAGAAAGCTGTTGGTGCTACTGGGGCAGAATTGGCTACATGGTTTGGCTGCTCTTCTCATGTAATTCTATCTCTACTATGTAGATGATCTTGAAGAAGATGTTCAGAAGCCATTAGGACAGCAACAGATACAAAAGCCCAGCAGGGCTGAAAAATATTGGAGACAGTCTCAAACTGGCTCACCTGAGTCTCTATATAAGATAATGGAGGAAGGAATACTCAGCTGGACTTGTAAAATTCTTTTACTAGATTCTTTGTCAATAAAGTAGCATTCTAGTCATCCTGTTGAGGCAATTTCCTGGTCTGACTGCCTTGCAGGGCTTCCCCCCTCCCCAACAATACAAACCGTAGGTGCTTCAGGCAAACTGAAAAACATTTTATTTAGGCGGGGATGGTCAAGTCTTCATGTAGGGTAAGCAAACAATATATACATTATATAAATATGATGTATCCAAAAACAATTAATCAAACAATAAAAGCATTGATTGGATGTGAAAAAAAGCTTAACACTCTTAAAATATATTGCATCTTCTCCTTGTTTCTTTAATATGTGCAACTCTCAAGGGATTCAAAATGTTCTATGAATGCTGAATATGCAACAATACATCAAAAGAAATTGTTTTGGATAAAGGAAAAACATGGTTTCCAAAAGGAGCGTAGGTGGCATCCCAAAATGCTAATATCTGTCTTTGTTAAAACAAAAAAACAAAAAACACCCCCCCACACACACTAACAATGAAGTCTAAAATTCCAGATAATATGATTGAGCTATGTAGATGATGTGTTTTTGCTTTGGGATCAGATTGCAACACTTACATAAACAAAATACACCCCTTCTAAAAATAATGATGAAAAAAGAATGGAATGATATCCTACAATTCTTGGATGTCTTCATCAAAATAAACAACAGATTACTAATGTCCACAATAAACCATCCCATATGGACTAATATCTCAACTACTGCTCAACTACCACCTAGAATGACTCATGAACAAGATAATAAAGGAATAAAGCTTAAGAACTGGTATAATATATACCAAGATGAATGATAAGATATGGGAAAATAAAAACATAAAGGGAGTCTTAAGTAATCATAACTACCCCAAAAGACAATCCAAGAGGGAATAAAAATGCCAACCTCTAAATAAATAAAGAAAATAATATATGTGACAAACACTCTACCATACAATACATAGAAAATATCAGGAGAATTTCCCAAATGTGCAAGATTCTTGCGATAAGAATGAGTTAAGATGTAATGCAAAATTGCCGGAACACCCTGAGGATCAACATTATGCCATTTTTCAGATCCCACTGTCAGCCTGCAAGAAAATATATTTAGGAGAAATGGGGGATGGGATGGATTCTGAAGGCCAGCACAGAACATCAGAATACTTTGATTAGCCAAAGTAGCAGGCAAATAAAAAATAAAGGAGAGAAGGGAGTCATTGATTATTCATTACTGGATCTTTTAGGCCGATGTTTCCCAACCTTAGCAACTTTAACATGCATGTTCTTCCACTCCTACATCACATTGCTGGAGGATGCAAAGAACTATATAATTTTAGGGAGATAATTAACATGTATTGAAAAACTATAAAAGCATGGTTACTTTTTTTTTAAGGAAGCCCATTAGAGAAGGAAAAAACAGGTCTAGACATGATGTTTGAAGGCACTTAAGAGGACAGTTAACTAATGAAGCACTGGTAATCTTCTCACTGATTCTTCTCTGCAGATTGCCTAACTGCTATAGAAGTAGAGCACCAACTGGTTCTGTCTGTCTTTTTGTTATCAACACAGTATGTTTCTCATTATGATCTCAGTCTCATTTCTATGTAGCAGATGTCATAAAGAAACTGTGCAAACTTCTTTCCTCTCAGTGGTCAGCTAAGCATCTATTTAGCCTTAGTGCTAGATAAGATGTTTTAGGAGCTTAAGTGTCACAATCATAAATAAATACTCAAATAGAGTTGAGGGTTATACCTTGTTATTTCAACAGTCAGGTAGAAGTATGAGTATACATCAAAACCCAAGAGTTAATAGAGTTTCAAGATTAATGAAAGAAGGCAACGAGATAGTTGCACACATGCTGTTTAAAATCAAATACACAACAGGGAGTAACAGCTGAAAATTTGGAAAAACAACTTGATATCTTAGTGATTTTGATTGCAAGAAATTAATAGTAAAAAAGACCAAAATGATCTGAATAGTGGACATTGTAATTTATAGAGACAGCAGAACAGAACAGAAAGAATTGGAGAAAATTGCAAAATGTAAAGACCCACAAATAGAAGTAGGATGACTGTGCGAAATGAAAGCAAAGATAATACCAATAGTAAAAGGCGACTTGAGTGCAAACTCAGAATATATGAGGCACCACTTGAACACCAATGACATTGAGCTTTACCTGGAACAGCTTACATCCTGAAACAAAATATTTAATATTAAATCCCAGCATTTTCCTATCCCATAGGTATGATGATAGGTGGATTAAAATGCCAGATGCAGTCTAACCACCTGGCTTACTTTGTGATCAACCATAATAATATTGATTTTCTCTTGATTACATCATCCTTCAGAAAATCAATGACAATAAATCATGCCCTTGATCCTCGCAGTGATGTTGAGAGACTCTATTTACCAAGGAAAATCTATGGTGGACATGGAATGTTGCAAGTACATCAGATGGTTTATGAAGAAAAAAGGGCATTGGAAGAATAACTGAAGGACAGTGAAGAAATGCACTGAAAACTGAAAGTATACCAAGAAAGACCAATTATATCAAGATAGTATATCAAGAAAGACCAGATGAGGAACTGAAAAGAGGTGTGGGAAGACAAAGCATTACATGGTCAGTACACTAAAAAAATAGAGCAGGAGAATTGAAGAAACAGCAATGGTGCATTGGAATAAAATGGCATGAAATACGATTTGCTTGCAAGCAAGTACTGGTAGGATCATAAAATGGAGAAAGTAATAGAAAATGAAGAAACTAAAGTGCTCTGGGAATTTAGAATTCAAACAGACAGACTTGCCACATAATACACCAAACTTAACAATTGTTGACAAGAAAGATAAAAAGTCTGGATAGTGGATGTAGAGTACCTGAAGACAGCAGAATACAACAGAAAGAACTGGAGAAGATAACTAAATACAAAGACTTGAAATGAACCTTAATATAAAATCAAAGACCCTGAAATAAAAATAGAACAATAGTGAGAAAAACAAAAACAAAGGTACTATCAACAGCAATAGGAGTCTTGGGTGGAATCTCAAAATAACCATAATGCCACTTGAAGATCATTGGCATTGTCCAAATCAATATCAGTCAATTGGGTAGGGCAGCTTTACTCAGAACTTACATCCTGCAACAATATCTTTAATATCATCAAATATCCACATCTGCCTATCTCAGAGTTAGTTGATTGTGCAACTAACCATAATAAGAAAGAAGATGAAGGCTTCATTGTAGCATCTCAAGAACAAGTCTAACCAATTAACCACATGAAAGCAAAAAATTCAGCATGTAACAAACAGCAGCAAATATTGCTTGTATGGAGAAAATAATGAAACAATTGACCATTTGATCAATGGTGCTTCAAAATTTCACAAACTGGCTATAAGCAGCAGCATGATTGAATTACAAAAATTATTCATAGGAAACTTTGCCAGAGATTTGGATTTAAATGTAGGAAAAACTACAGGGAAAATCAAGTTGAAAAGATTTGGAAAATAAACAGTTTAAGATCTTATGGGACTTTAAAACTCAAACAGATAGGCACTTTGTCCATAGTCTGTCTAAGATAGCAGTCATTGGGGGAAAAAGGAAAGTCTGGTTCATTGATATTGATACACAGGGTGATATAAGACTGGAGGAAAAAAGCAAAAAATTAAAATATTGGGAGCTGCAGATTAAAGTTGAATGGTTATGAAGAAGAATATATTAACAAATATGTTGATACACCAATCATGACTGGAGCCCTCAGATTAATTTCTAAAGGACTGCCTTTATATTTGGGTATTTTGAATTTATCAGACCTAGACACCTTAATTTTACAAAACCACCTTGCTTGGAACTGCCTATATCCTTAGTGCCACCCTAATAATTCCCAAGTCCTTGGTTAGGACTTGAATTAAGTTTTCACCAAAGTCTTAACTGCAGATTGTTACTACTATCAATAATAAATGTCAGTTTCCCTTTAGAAAAGACCAAAGTTAAGCTGGAAAAATCAGATATTAGTAATGTTTTAAAAATTTACAAGAATAGATGCTGACCTAGTCTCTGGAAGAATGTGATTCCTGAAAAAAGGGAATCTGAGAATGTCCTAGTTTGATGTCTCTGAAGATAAAAGTTCCTTAACTGTTCATATGTTAATTTAATATTTGGAAACACTGTGCTTCTGTAACTTAAAAAAAAACCCTTTTGATTAACAATACAAATTGATTTGGGCAGGCCTAGGCATATTATACTTTATTCACATGAATTTTTACTCTATTTTAAATTATCATCCCACAAGTGTAGTGATTATAAAGGTATTGAGAAACCCAAATCAATTTGTCCATTATTTGGAGTCTTTCTGACATAGAAATTTGTACATAAATTAAATTTTGGATATGGAGATCCCCTTCCTTAGAAAATAAATTTGAGAAATGGGGATTCTCTTCAACCAGATTTCAGGACTGGGTTAACCTTCAGCAACTTGATACCTTTGGAGTCTGTCTATTAACTTTATGTCCTCAGTTAATTACCATGTTTATTTTACTTTTAATTTTAGGTAATGCTTATTATGGGATAGGGTTGTACAAACTTTAGAAATGTTTTGTCGAAAGTGCTTTGGACCACACATGAGCACATTACCTCTCTGATATTCATGAGCTACCATTTCCAAGGTTCCATGTAAGGTAAAAAAGACACCATTGTTTTAACAGTGGCTTTAAAGCAAGTCTGTAAAAGTCCCAGCCTGTGGGCTGGATGAGTCATGTGCTAGCCACACCCATGCTTGGTTTATCAAAGGAGCAAAAAGTCCTAATATGTCATGTGACACTGCTGTGACGATGTGAGTTTGACACCCCTGCTTTAAATAGTCAGCTTTTTAAAGCAGTAGCACCTTTTTGCACATGGAACATAGGAAAAAAAACATACAATTACTGTACTTCTCATGTAATGGATAGCAGAAAGTTACTTTCTTAGAAAAATTCCAAAACTTTTCTGAATAAGTTTTTAAAACCTAAGTAACCCTATTAAAGATTTTCTAATGCCATTAAAAAGCAAACAAAATGTATCAAGTGGCATAAATACAATTTTAAAAAAACAAATAAAAAGGCTACATTGTGACATCTTTATGTCAACCAGCCTGAAAAAAATAATAATCCTAGATTATTCTCATCTTCATCTCCCAAGCACTGGATTTTGCAAAACTCTATCACAATTTAATTTTGATCACGCTAATATAGTGCACAAAATAATTATTCACAAAACAAAGGACATACATACATGCATACTGTACATAATTACTTGCTTATTGGCTTATATATTGCCTGGGGGGAAATGGCAAAGGCCTGGCTTTCCTCCCAGAGACATTGGAATCAGGATGTTGATAAAGCTGGCATTGAGTGGTTGGGAGATGAATGTGTTTTACTAGGACCTCCACATTGCTTATTGTTTTCAATTAGTTTTACTGCATTGCATTTTTATTTTGTGTACCACACAGTATTTCTTCTTGTAGATGGGTGACTATATAAATTTGTTTAATAATAAATAAACTAATTTTGTATGCTGGAATGCATCCCCATTTTTTTAGATCAAGCAGTGAAATTATGAATGCATTCATTTCAGAAACTTGCAATTAAGCTGTGCATAAACTTTTCAATGTGGGCTTTTTTTAGTTGTTGAAATTCACAGAATGATAAGGAAATTATTTATCTAACAATTTAATGCACATGATATTGTCATAATCTAGAAATAACATCATCTGTATGTTTCTGATTGCTCTCACCATATCAGTTAGCAATCCTAAGGGTATTCTGTGGAAGTCCTTAATACATTCCTTAACTCATTAAGTAAATATGTGAACTATATACTTTCATTGACTGAACCATTTACAATCTTCCCAATTGTTTTACCTGATTATTTCATGGTGTTTCCTTTTTCATGAAGCAATGAATAATGTCCAAAACAATAGTTATGCAGTCATTTGTGTATTTCCAGTCAGATAAAAAATAATCAGATAACAGTAATTAAAGGCAAATACATTGCACATGGACTTCAGTAAATGTTAAGTTAATTAAAGTGTTTCTTTTCTATTTAACAGGGCTGCTTGTTGTTGTTTATGGCAGACTGCCATTTAATCATAGGCTATAAACAATACCTAAGCATATTTAGTTATGTAATGTGAAAAATAATGAAATAAGACTTCAGCAGCTTTTGATATTTATGTCAGACAACACAGTTGTAAAGTATTAAGACAGTTAGGAGATTTCAGCTATTTTTTTTCCTGTGAAAATTTATTGGACATCTGGACATTCAGGATGTGCATATTTTTTTGCAGCTAAGGAACATGCCAGAATCAGGATCTATCAGAGGCATTCTGAAAGCTTACTATGAAAGAGGACTTGCAGCAATGACAAAGAAGTTGAAAAAAAAGTTTATAATTTCACTGCAGATAATATTATTTCAAAGATAATTGCAATTTCTCAAAACAAGTTTTTCCCCCCTTATGAAGCTTGAAGGATGGTATTTTGATCAAATATTCAAAAGTCTAGATTTCAATCAAATATCTAAAAGTTTAATATGTCCCATATATCTATAGTGTTATAAGTTGGGCCCGCTGATATAATTAATTGAAACATATCTGTAAGGGCCAATCCCATTTTACCAAAAGTAACAATTTCCCCCATCATGTCTGAGGTAAGAAAACAGCACATGTAAGAAATGCTTCCAAGCAGACAAGATTTCATGATTTCCGTGTGTCTCTGTGTGTGTGTACTTTTAAGGATATCACTTAAACAGATTGTAGTTTCAGTATGTGCTTATTTTATGGGTTATTTAACTCTGTCTCTCTGCAGACCCTATTGTTTACCAAGTGTCAGGAAATTTGTCACAGATGAGTAGATACGTTACGGATTCTCAAGGGTTATTCATCACATGCATTGCATTTGTTTCTCAGTTATTGGGCAAAAGGTTTCCATATGGTTTATACTGAATTAGAAGTTGTGAGGGCTCTAATTGGATCACCCAATGAATGTTTATTATAAAAGTTACCTGAACCATGAATAGGCATACAGAACATATTAAAAAATGTAAGCAAAGCTTGTTATATATTTAGGTAATCTTAATGATGAATTCCTCATTTATTTGCATATTCATGAGGCAGCACACTTGAAAATCCAGTTGAAAGGAAAGAGGAGACATGGCAGAGAGAAGTAACTGCTACTGTCATTACCAGGATTGGAATTAGACATGGTGAGACCCTAACATATGATAAGCTATAAAGCTTCTGTTTGGCAAGTATTAATTAAGAACTATACAAACCATATCCTGTAGGTTTGTTGTTTCAGAGATTTCCTTATCTAAGAAAAGAAACAGAATGGGTAAGCAAGAAAACAGTGGGAGTTGGAACAACTTCCAACTTCTTCCTGGCTTTCCCATTGAGTTTCCTTGTGGCAGGAAGCATCAGAACCAATCTTCCTTCCTTCCTTCCTTCCATCCATCCTTCCTTCCTTCCTTCCTTCCTTCCTTCCTTCCTTACTTCCTTCCTTCCTTCCTTCCTTCCTTCCTTCCTA
>JANHFL010001594.1:30791-46063 GCA_032468155.1 Oxyrhabdium leporinum | reverse complement strand
AGACAAAGTCCATCAAAGTAAGAATTTATTAGAGAAGTCATGTTGGCACATCTGGGGAAAACCCGAATCTGAATTCCCACGTTTTCCCCCTCCTACACTAAAACTCACACCCTGCTCCATTTTATTACTCCCCAGTCACATTCGCCAATCCAGCTCATTTCTCAAGTACCGCCAATTCCAGTCACTCCCCTCCAAATGCCAGCAACCTGTCCTTGATCTCTGGTGGAAGAATGTTGTTGTGGCTATACTCCTTTCAACACTCTCTTGTTCCTATCCCCCACTGTGGCAGCCCTGAATCTGAATCAAGATGAATCCAGCAGTATACTTTCTCCAGAGATCAAGGCCAAGTTGCTGGCATCTCTTCCTTCAATGCTCTCCCATTCCCACAGCTTGCCTATCCCCCACTGTGGCAGCCCTGAATCTGAATCAAAATGAATCTGGGGCGGATGGTAAGGATGTTTTTATTGTTATTGTTCCATTTCTGTCTTTTTCTTGTTTTGATTCTTTTACAAGCCACATAGAATTGTTGGTGAATAAGTGACCTTAGAATTTGAATGCATAAATTGTATATGCAGCTTTAAAAAAAAATGGCAGTTTAGTGTCACAGTAATGCTGTGAGATCCCCTAGGAAAAATACTACTATTTTTCAAGAACTCCTTAAATTTTTTCCTTATTTAACAAACATTGGTACCTAACAATTTCAATTAAAAATTATAAGCACTGTGTCACACAAAGTATATCCTGCTTCTTCAAAATCCATGTAATTATTTGCAAATTATGAATCAACAAATGTCACAGTACCATACACTCCAAAATAATATTGGAAATTATAAACCATGTATCACTTCAAGTAATTTACATAGAGGATCTCAATTAGGAAATGATCTTCTACCTGTGTTTACTTAAAAAATAAGACCCTGTCTTTTTTTGGCCACCCCAAAAGGCACCAGGTCTTATTTTTTTGGGGGGGTGTCATCCACTGACTCACCTCGCTTGAATGTGTCACCTCCGGCCTCCTTTTTGCTGTCAGAGGCCTGCAGGAACTTCTTCATCTGACAAGGCCAGCTAGGCTTTCCTGAAGGCCTCTGCAGCCGATAACAGAGCTTTGTATTGATCTAGAGTTCTGTTATTAGCTAGAGAGGCCTTCAGAAAAGCCTTGCCTGCTGCAGAAAAAAATGGGCCGAGATGTGCAACACCTGGCTACAACTATTTGAAGGTATGTTGTAGGGTAGCTCCAGCTACCTCATTCCCACCCAAGCTTATTTTTTTTACCTGGAGTGTGTGGGGTGTTAATTAGGGCTTATTTTTGGGGTAGGACTTATATTGGGTGCACGGGTACAAGCTAGGACTTACTTTCTGAATAGGTTGTATTTTCAGGGAAACACGGTACTATAGCACATGCTATATGGCCTTCAATTTTCTTCCAAAGTTGTTCAACCTCTAAATTTTGTATCTATCCAAAAAGTTTATGATTTCTATATCTATCACTGATTTGTTTGGTGAGCTACAGAGATAATAATTTCCCTTAGGATGATTATACGCAGAGTTGCAAATTACAATGGAATGTTCCATCATCAGAGTTACATTCCCATTTACATAACATGCAAGTTATGTAAGAGTTAAGCTGTTTTGACTATATGCCATGAAGCTACACAAGTCTTAAAGGTAAAGTAAAGGTTTCCCCTGTCCAGACATGTCTGATTCTGTCAGGGTAATGATATAATAGCTGACCAGCTGCTGTAAGGTTGATGTAATACTATAATGTAACAATGATGCAATGGTAGCAATGAGTCAGCAGGGTTATTTGACTGCTACCACTTTAAGAGACTGTAATATATGAGAGATCCTGTGAGGACGTATCTCTCTCTGCATGTGTGTTTCTGTGATATAGTTGGTTACTGATTGCTCCTGTGTATTCAAGGCCTGTATCAAAATACTTGTATGTATATATGCCTTTGTGGGATAAAAACCACTTTATGTAAATACAAACCTGTGTGCTGCATTTGCTCCTGGAGTGCACCTAGTCACAATGTGTGCACTCTGACAGATTCTAGGAGGTAGGCGCTCATCTCCATTTCTAAGCCAAGAAAGTCACCATTGTCTGATGATATTTTCCATACCTATTTATCTATTCACATTTGCTTGCTTTTGAACTTCAAGGTAGACAGGAGCTGGGGCAGGTAATGGGAACTCAGTCTGTCATGCAGCATTCAGGTCTTGAACCTGGGCTATCAGCTTTCCAGTTGTCAAGCTCAGTGTCTTTAACTGCAGAGTCATCATGGTTACACAGTGCAATTACAAGATTTTTCACAAACCTTGAGTACTGCTAAATAGGGTATAAGGGAGATGAGAGGATGATCATATACAAAAAGGTTTATTTTTGTTGTCCTTCTAAAGGAAATTATGTTCTTTATGTAGTGTTCTCTTTGTGTGACTTTAAAACTATGAATATATGGCCACATTTGGTTAGATTGACTCTGTTCACCTCACTTTTGTCCCTGGTACCTAAAAAAGAAAAAGACTGTTCATCTCTTTGCTATAAGACTTACAGAACTGAAAAGTGCAAACAAGTTTGTTTTTCTGTTCTTATTCCTAACATATTCTCTTTATGAAGCTCTGAACACCAAACTAAAATCATTACACATTGACAAATGCCTTTGTCACAGATTTCTCAATATTCTCACACTATAACTCTTAAGATTCTTTATAGGAATCCTCAAGAGTTAAGCCAAGTTTGGAGCACTTTATTTTGTACTATGGAAGATGTCACCTTCAAAATCCCTAAAGCTGACATACTCAATTATCCACAGAAGGGGTCCTGGAGAAGGTATCATACTACCTATTATATAGAAATATGATTATTTTGTTGGCAAAAGAAGACAACTGTTTCTTTTTGCCAGAAAAAAAATATATGAATTTCTGGTAGAAGAAATTTGGAGTCTTGGATGCCAAATGAGATAAAATATTGTTAGTATTTATAGTGTATGCTCATTAAATCAGAAGCAATGAGAGTTTAATGGCCTTACCTTGGCATGTGCCAATGTGAACCAGCTGCCTGGAAAGCTTCAGAATTGTGCACCTGTTCTGATATGATTACGCTTCTCCCAAATTCTTGTCAGAGTTTATCGGTTCTCTATTGATGGCCTGCCTTTCTTAATCCTTTGAAAAAGAAAGCTTTGAGCTCATTTTTATAAAGAAGACAGTGCAGAGGATGTGATGCAATGCCAGCCATAGGGAAAAAAAAATATTGCATTCAGAAACATCATCCATGTTTTGAACTATCACCTCTGTTGAATAGGGAGAATTATGTCATATCGAGTAGCAAAATGCATTTCAGGCCATAATAGGAGTGATTTTTACAAGGAAGAAGTATTACATTAGATTCACAAATTCGGTTTTCTGTAGCTCTTTTTGGTTTGTTCATTTTTTTCCATTATAGAAAAACAATTTGGATCCACGTGACCTTTTGATCAAAGCTGTATTATCTACTTGTACATTTCTTGTAACAAAAGAGCTTGCAAATAAAGGCAAAATGGTGTGCCACACCCCCTGACATGATTACTTAACAGTGTGACAGAACTGACAAAATAAATTGGTCACCATATTGAATAATATGAAGCATTATTTAATTGAAATGTCTATGGAGACTCTCAGTCATCCAGGTCATGGTTGACCCAAAGGTGATTTTTGAAAAGGCAGCTGGACTCTTAAGAGAACTGAAGCAGCTTCTCGAATAGGAAGCAAAATGTCTTCAAGAAAAAAAACAAAGTCGAGTTGCCTTTTGAAAAAGCACTTTTGGGGCATTATTTAATTCATTTTGACCTGACTTTGAAGTACATCTAGGTTATCATAATTATCTATCATGGATCTTATAGAGATCCTTATTTTACATCATGATTATAATAAATAATACCAATTGTTTTATTCTATGATTATAACACACATAGTTATAAGTACATATTACTACTATTACATTAGAGAGTGGAAATGACTTCAAAGATTCTGATCCTCAGATGAAATTTGCATTTTTCAAAAAAAAATAAATGTCCTGGATTGGTGTTTTCATCGAGTGATCATATCATATCATATAAAATCAAATATTTTGATTTAATTTTTGACCAGTGTGCAGCAGTTTACAATTGTACATGATGAAGTGATTTTTGAAGTGAAAGTGATTTTTTTGTAAAATTTCTTCAGTTTAGGCAAGATTTTGTTTCTTTAAAAATGAAAAAAAATCTTAACTGTCCCTAAAAAAAGTCATCCAAATTTGATGCCCTACAAAAAAAAAAATGGTTATTTCATAGCTCTCCACCCCACTCATTAATTTCAATAACAGAGATCTAGAAGTCTTACATAGCTCAGTTGCAATAAATAGCAGTTTAAATCCTACTCTTTTCTTTTTGTTTCTTATGGTAACTTCTTTTATTCCAATAACTGTCTGAGGGGGGGTTGACAGAAAGCATTTTGAAAAGCTTTTGTAATGTCCAAGTAAACAGTTCCTACTAGAAAAAAAAAGTCTACTTATATCGTGAAAGGCCACAAAAAGACAAATGAGAAAGGAATGACATTTACAGACATGATGTTCCCTTTTCAGCAAAATCTTTCTATGTGTTTCTCAGTTTCATCTTTCATAATGCTTTCCATCAGTTTACTCATGTTTTTTTCTAGATTCTTATCCTTGTTGCTTTATTTGATCACTGTTGCATTAGCCACATTTTTGTTCTGAGGCACAAAGTTCCATCTAAGAGACATGTTTCATATTTTTGTAAGCAAATCAGCCATTTCACTTCTTAAGTTCTTTAATAGTTTCAGATACGCACCACCTGGACACAATATGTTTTCACTTTGTCAGTTAGATACATAACCTCATCTGTTGTTAGCATAGTTTGATTAAGCTTTTCAATCTCCCTTCCTGAAAAGTCTAGTTTTCAAACTAATTTCAAGCATTTCAAACACAGATCTTGATTCTTCAAGATTCCTTGGGAGATGATAACTGTTAGTATGCTAAAACTGAGAGCTTTCATGAGCAAGCCTTAAGAAATCTACTCTTATTCTCATCTGTCATGACTAAACACTTATAGCTGGGGAGAGAGAGAGAGAGAGATGTTTTTAGTAGAATGGCTTCAGCTTGCTGCTCTTGTTAAATAGAAGAAATCCTAACATTGCTCATTTGGAAGGATATGGCTCCTTTCTTATGAGGATCTTTGCCGAGAAAATTTGCTGTGCTCTCCTCTCCTCTCCTCTCCTCTCCTCTCCTCTCCTCTCCACAAGATGAGCCCTTGAACTGAGAGGAGCTAGCAGCTCTGATTTCTCTTCTTCAGAGACCACCAGCAGCAGTTATCTCTTAGTTACTAGGTTGTGCAGACTTCTCTGCTAGCAGCTGCTCAGGCAGTAGCTTGTTTAGCAGCTGGCTGTTAATTGACAGTCTCTTCTACAGAGTTTTGTCATGACAAAGACTTTAAATTGCAAGTATGTTGGCAACATAATTAAAAAAAATATTTGTGAAAAATAAAACTTATCTCTTCCCCCACCTCCCCTGGATATCTCTGATGCTCTTAAGACATTTTACAAACAGCCTTCACTTGACGTTACAATGATAAACAAGAGAGATTCAACAGATTGTCAGTTTGTGGCTGTCACATTTCCATAATGATGTGGTTGCAATTCAGGTGTTTTGCAACCTGATCACAATTATGATGTCACATCATCTGGTGAATGGTGATAATCACAGATAGCTTGTGATGTGCAAAGCTGGCAAGAGGTTGCAAATCACAAGCATCACTGAATCGTGTGTAATATTCGCCTAACTACCATAGAGCAACTGGTATTGTTGGAACTGCAGTTATAAGTCACTTTGACATTGCAACCCATTTTGTAATTGTGACTTTTTGTCACTTTAAAATGGGGTCTATGTTTAGAAATAAACAATTCCATGTACTCAAGAAGGAAGACTCACAACTAGGCAGGGTGTAGTTACTTGCAAGACTCTGGTGACAGCTAAGACTAGCATTAAAAGTAACAAATTATCATATTGTGTGTTTATTTTTAGTATATATGCTACAAACTGGATTGAAGTTCTTCATCTCTGCATATGGAGATGCAATTCACAGAAGAAGACCCAATCAAAATGGTATGTTGTGGAAATGATGTAGCAGATCTATCATTCTTCCTCCTTCAAAATTATGTGGAAGATGATCAGGTCACACGTAGTCTTCTGATCATGAGAACCAATGTTTCTTGGGTTCAGTGGTAAAGATGACTTAGTCTTCTACTGAGTATATCAGTCTGTCATATATTTTCCATGCTTTGTTTTTCAGAATTATGCTTCCTACATTTGTTAAAAAAACCAAAAACAAATCAAATGTCATGTTAGGCAGTGTTATGTGCCTTCTGTAGCAATTCATAATTGTCTTCCTTTTCTGATGAGCTAGAAATACTTCTACCTTTTCACATGGGATCTTGGAAAACAAGCCTTAATATCAAGAAACAACTCCCTTGGTCAAAAAGAAAATGGAAAGTGCAATCAGAACAAAAACAACAATAACCTCATACTATTTTAACACATAAAGCTAGCCTTTGAATGGCAGGGAAAACCATAATCCAAGGATAATTTTGAAAGCTAGAAAAAGTAATAATCTCAAATAATCACTGAAGGTTGAAAGATGACAAGGATACTTTCCAATTACATCCTTTAATTTCCCCCAATATTGTTTACAAGCAAGGAACCAAACTGAAGTTAAATGCATAACGAAAAATAACAAATCACATTTAAATGGACTATTGCTCATTATTTCATGAGAAGTGAAGCCAACCCATAAAAATAGTTATCTGTTTTTATATCAATAGTAAAACATTGTGTAATTACAATACAACATTAAATAGTAAAGCATATGTTCCCAATATGTTAAGCAAATCAGTAGACTCTCTGCTACAGTTTTACATTTGTGTAAGTTTATTTATTGATTCCTAAGGCCAGCCATGGATTGATTGATTGATTGATTGAATGAATGATTCATTCATTCATCTACCAACAACAAAAATAGCATGCCCAGAAAGCATCTGATAAACTCTGTATTCTGAGTTTATCCCCACTAATGTAAATATATGCTAAAATGTAAGAGGTTATTCAAAGAGATAACAACTTAAATATATAGGTTGGCAGTACTAATTTTACTTGAATTGTATTTACCTGGTAATCATCTTTCTTGTTGTGCTTGCATTTCTCTTTTCCGATGTAAATTCCTATTTATATCTGAAGAATTGGCTTCACTGATTTTTCATGAAAGCCTTTCCCATTTAAAAGACTACCTGGTGATGCAGCTATCTTATGTGCTTGACTATTTGCATATTTAATATTTCTGGCCCCTAGAGGATAGATCCAAAGCATTTTCGTTATAGTTTTCCTATAGTTATGCTATAAAGAGGGTTATGGAATAGAATGATAGATAAATTTTATTCCAATAACTGTCTGAGGAGGACAAATGACTGTCTTGACTAGGACAAATTTAGCTTAATTTTATCCTTTTTATTGGGAACCCTTGGAAGAAGGGATCTGCCAGGGAGGTTTCAACTATTTCCAATCCCAGTCCAGAATTTATATCAACAACAACAACAACAACAACAACAACAATAATAATAATAATCTATCTGATCAACATTCATAGCAGGGGCAATATTGAGCTAATTGTGTAAAAGATTGTAAATATCTAAAAATAGTCTAGATGTTATTAAATTATTAATGTATTTACATTTAAGCCTCAGTAGCTACATTTAGAATTATTATATGAACTTAATTATACAATCTAATTAAAAGGAATTGAATTCTGGCCAATTTTTGGTGATATATATAGCAAACGTGATATGCAGAGAACAAGAATCAACTCTACAGTCTATTCCCTACTGCAACAGGAAGCTTGACAACTAAGGAGTGCCATCTGAAATTTCCCCTTCTAGTTCATATGTTATAAATATGAAAACTGAAACAAACCACTATAAATCTTTAATTTGTTGTTGCTGTTTATTTTGGTGCATCTATGTGAAATTTCCTGAAATCTGCTTTTCATTTTCTCACTTTTCATAAAGTTTCTGCCTTTCCTGATGATTTCATTCTGAATAGAAAAAGCAAAACAATAACAAAAGCACCTTCCTAAACCCTTTCTTATTCCAAGGTTGCATCAAAGAAAACCATTGAAAATGGAGGCTCGCAGTCGCATTTGTGTTGGAAACACCTAAGGCACTTCTGGATTGAAAGGATTAGCCAGTGATATAATTATTGCACAGGGAACGCCCAATTGGGGCTTCTTTTATGTCCCCATTAATGTGCCCACTGAAGTGGTACTTATCTATCTACCCATTATTACTTGCTTTTGAACTGCTGTACAGCAGAAGCTGGGACATCACTGGTGACTGAGAAAAACTTTCATCTGTTCATCAGCTTCAAAGCCTGCAAGGGATTGATTATTATTTCTTTGTTTTTAGTCACTGTGATGTTGCAACAGGTAAGCAACTTTTCTTCCAGTATTCCTCCAGCTTCTGACCCTGACTACTCAGCCAACAGTCCTGAATCCTATGCGACACTTGTCAGCAGATGTCCAGGAACTCCTATTATTATACTCATGGTTGGTCACACAGTCAGCCTAATGCTTAGACTGGATTTGACATTTTTATATACCTATCAAGTTATTCCCAAGGACATGAGACAGGCAAATATTGTTTTAGGAGTATGCAATCTACAGCTAAGACTGGTGGAAACTTAATAATTCCATTTATAATCAAGGACCTAAGAAATATTAAGGTTGCATCTAAGAATATAGGCATTATTTTTAATACAATCATTTATATATTTATATAGTATATTTTATATTTGGATAATATAATTTATATAATTTATATTATATAATGTATATAGTATATATTATATTTGTATAATATAATTATTATCATTATAACAGTGGGAAGAAATATCACTTCAGATAAATGTAAACCATTTTTAAAATTTCTATTTAGTTCTAAGCACCTTTTGCTTTCTTGTTTAAAATACAAAGAATTACCAACTTCTTGTGTCTGTTTTAAAGAGGAACATAATAAGGAAAAAAGAAAAGGCAGGCACCCCTTCATGAGGCCTTTGCACTTGATAAATAATAGGCATCTAGTGTGAGAAAGCAGCTATGAATTGTATTCAAAGGCAGCTATTGAATAGTTGGTGCTTCCACTCATAGTAAATTGTGTTGAGGTACTTGCAGCTCTCTGCATGCACAACTCTCAAGCTGATATGTTTTGGATTTATCTGGTCTTCTTCACATCTCTGAAAAGAAAATGTAAAGTTATAAAGTTTACCTAAAAGGGAAAACAGTAAATATGAAAATGAAATGTTAAAAGGACATTGATGACACAGGCAAACATACCAGAGAGATTGAATTGATTTGGGCTCTCTCCTGGGTATGTAGTTTATGCCAAGCATAATGTTTTGTTCTATGCAATGTGTGAAAAGTTCAAAGATAAAACAGGGGAACCAGCTTTTTGATGTTATAAGTATGACTCAAGGTTCAACTAAAACGGAATGGTGACCATTTTGTCTTAAAGAAAAAGTGGACTGAAATTGGAGTAACCCTTCAGCATTTTGAAAAGTCCAGATCTCAGGAGGGTTTCAGATCTTATAAATTCAAAACATGGGTTTCCAAAGATGAACTTCACATGTTCTCAAAATTTATTTTAACTCAGAACAGTTAATAGGTAAAAACTGAAATTGGCAAATTGTGATGAACAAAGCAGCAAATGAACCATATAAAAACAAAATTGATTTCCCCACCTCTGATTTCCTCCCGAAACTCTGAATTCTTTACTTTTTTAAGATGCATACATATTCATTGTAGCATTCCCTTTCAGTGTAAAAAAATATGAAAAATATTACTCTGAGTACAGAGAACAGGAAAGAGACAATAAGCCAAATAAAATAAAGTACAGATAACAAAAAGAATATATTAACATCATTTACTATACCTCACCATTACTGTTTATCCTTGCTCCTACCATATCATACACTGCATTTTATTCCTTCTTTATTTATTGATAAAACTCATTTCTAAGGCTACCTAACTCCAAAAACAAATTAAAAAGGGAGAAACATCACAGAATCAAAAATAACATTTTATTTCTCTTCTAAGACCAACCAAGGGGAAAAAATAATTACCTAGCCCAAGTCCTAAGGGAAGAGTCCTGTTTTCTAGTCTTTAAAGTAAGGTAAGGGAGGGGTAATTCTAATTTCTGAAGGTATGCCATTTCAGATGAGAGTCAGGATAGTAAAGCATGTTTGTTATGTATTTACAGTGTGGGGATTCCTTAACTTTTTGCAATCTTTCTTTGGTGTAATTGTAATATACCCTGCAAAATTGACTCCCCTAAAACCCCAAACATCAAATTGAACAATGAAAATAGTACAATAAAACCTTGGGAAAGGTGGATTTATTGTAACAATGTAACTAAAAAGTTCTTCATACCTCCCCTGTACTCTATCTGTAACTCCACAAGGGACATACATCTTACAGATTGGGAAACCATGTTCTAGTTGATGTCACTTAGTGTTGGGATCCAGAGCTTGCTAACTTTCTCTGATCATAAAGGGTAAGTATAAAGTATTGAAGACAGATTATCAGAACACTAGACCCCATGTCATCTAGAGCTTTGTAAATGATAACAGAAATTCAGAATCATAATTATACCAGAGTACAATTTTTATAATCATACCCAGAATACACTGACTCTGTAAACTGCTTAGAGAGGGCTGTAAAGCACTGTGAAGTGGTATATAAGTCTAAGTGCTATTGCTACTGTGCCATCACATTCCAGTTCACCTGCAATTTTCAAGTTTGTCTTCAATGAAGATCCCCGTGAATTAGTAATTGTCTACCTGTAATCTAATTGCAATTGTCTACCTGTAATCTAAGCATTACATGAGTGACTATAAGGAAGGATTCCTGATCTAAGAAATAGGTGAACCTAGCACACAAGATATACAAACACCCTTCTAATCATAATTGTTACTTGTTCTTCAAACAGGAACTGAAAATCCAGGAAGGCCTCCAGATTGAAATGAGAATGGGAAAATGGAGAATTGCAATGGAAAAATCAATGAGTACAGAGCCCTACTCAGGGTCAAAGGAAGAAAGTTCCCAACACCAAGCTGATTCAAGAACTTACAGTTGCTAAGTCTTGCTCAGAGTTTTAAGCTTCTCCTCCTTCTTCCCCCCCCCCCAGTATTTCATCCAACCCCAACTTTCTTGTACTTCCCTTTCCTCTCAACCTATATTCTCTTCCTTCATGCATTTATAGACACTATCCATTTGATAGACATAGATATGACAGGAATTGTATTAAAGTAACTCCAATTAACCAAATAACCCAACATTTTACCATACTGTTATACTATATTCATATATTTTGGTAAGGGCATTGATAGATAACAATAAAACATAAAATATCATCAGTATATAATTTTTGTTCACCTTGATAACAAAAATAATCCATCAACTGTCTAATTAAAGAAGCCAGTGGCTCCAAAGTTAAATTAAGTATGACATTGTTAATGAGTTCCATAATGCATCTTTGATGAGTGAAAGAATAATCCTATTTCTGATAAACCTGGCAGACAGAAGAGAATTTTAATCCAATTATTGGGAAAAAAGAGGAAATCCACATTCCATAAATGTAAATTGCATTATATCAAAAATCTTCTCTGTAGCTCATAAAATAACTGCTGCCAAATCAAACCTATCTGATTGTGTATCTAAAATATCAATTACTCTGATAATGACTGAGACTTGGCTCACTTTGATAAATCCAGATTGCATAGAGCGCAACCTTTACTATTGAAAGTAATAGAGTTTGCAGTCTTATGCCGAAGTAATTGTCAACATTTTATAGTCATCATTTAGCAAGAGGGAACAATAGCTTACACAATTAGTCAGAATTATACTAGCCATCAGGATCACAGTTACCCATTTTTTATTAAAAGAAGAAAGAACAGTTTTATTAAAAAAAAATGTAAATCTCAGCAACATGACAGTGAAAAAAATACATTTATATTATTATAAGTGTATACATATTATACATTAATGTATATTATTAGTTAATAGGAAAGTCCAAACCTTTTGGTCTGGAATCATTCCCTCTTTTTACTGATCAAAGTAATAATAATGATACTTGAAAACATATCTGTGTTTTTCAAGTATTCATATCTCAGTTTTTATTTCTTCTTTTTTTATAAGAACTTTAACCCCAAATCCAATCTTGAATATGTACCTTAAAAGGTTCTAGATGACCCTTACATTTGTGGAATGCCTATTTATATCAGATTATTCCTCATAATCTTGTTTCAACTGTTTCATAAAGATGAGTCTTTAGTAGAGCGAAATTTAAATACTAGTTTGAAATATTACTGAGTTTGATTGTATAGGACAAAAAAAAACATATTTTTAATTTCCCACTTAATCTAGTAAAATCAAGAAATTTAAATATGATCAATTTGGCAACATGTTTTATGACAAATAAAGAAATAAGTATATTCATTTAGGATGGTTTCACAAGTAACTCACCAAGCTAAATTTTAATAAATATCCCACAATACTTTCCACAAGCAAGATTTCAGTTTATTTGAAATGGTTTCACAACTGATTAAATTATCCCAAACTTTATTAAAATTTGTAGTTACAATTGCCAATTGCCAAACTTTATTAAAATTTGTAGTTACAATTCCTCCAAACATAAAAGATCAGCAAAATGTCTATGTAGGACATCTGAATGGCCTTACATAGTTAGCCATAGTAATTAACAAAACATATAGTAGTATTAAAAACATCTCATTACTCATTTAAAAGTTATTTTTTGCACTTGAATATGTACAATATGTATTGGTGTTCCATCAACACAATGGACAGAATAATAAAACTTCACCTGGTCAAGCTTTAATCTGTTATTTAGAAAATTGAGGTATTTTTAGTGTAAAAGTTGTTTTTGAATCTTTTATTTTCTTATATTATTTTTGCTTTCTCTCTCTTTTTTTAACTCTATAATAAAATTAATACATAAAATACTCTATAATATATATTTTGCATGTTAATTGACATAATCATTAAAATAATAATATTTTTGATTCTTTTGTTAGTTATCCATTTTCTTTTCCAGCATGGGAAACAAATATAACAAAAAGGGGGAAAACACAGACATTTTAGGAAATTGGGGATTGTTGCTTATCAGCAAGACTTATTTCAAGGGAATTGTAAGAATTATAGCCTCATGTTGAATATCATGAAAGTCACAGGTGATTTAACAATACTTTGTTGAATGAATAAGGACCCTTTTTAAAATCTAAAATACCAGAGTTCACATATGAAGCCAAATGGCTTACTATCATGTGTAAACCAACTATGTCAAATCAATCTGAAAGGCAACACATTTCCAGATTATTCCAGGAAGAAGAAAGAAAATATATTTGGGCTCACTTTTTGCATTTTGTGATCATATCTGTTTCAAAATTCTGATTTTCAGGAGAAGTAATTTGCAGAAAAGCATAATCCTATTCATTTCCGTCAAGGAGTTTATGCTGGATCTGAATTCTCTCTCGCATGGAAGGAGTCCTTCTATTTAGGAAAGAATGAGTGTTATTTTCCTATTATGTTTAAAATATGATTGTGCATATAAAACCATGTGTGTTGAATGCTTTCTACTAATTGTATTATTCTTAAGGGTTGTTTTACCTGCCATTCCCTTGGAAGAACTTTCTTGATGGATATACCATCCATGTAGGTTATCTTAGGAGACCCATACTGATAGGCTATATCTATCTATACCATCAGTGATTGGCTTCTTATAATTTTCTTTATAACTTCCAATATTTCAAAGATTGTCATAGAACTGTTCATAATTTTTGTGATCTTATTTTGTTATTTTGTGTAAAGCAAGCAAGTCACCAGTGCCAGATGGACTATCAAGTTTATATTATAAATGTTTTGAGGATCAACATTTATTGCCATTAAAGAATATGATGGATTCTATTATGCAAGGGTCTGCTATGCCAGATGCTTGGAAGAAAACAAATATCACCTTATTACAAAAGGAAGGGCATAATTTGATTACAACTAAAAGTTGTAGACTGATTTCGTTGTTGAATAGTGCATGTAAAAATATTTAAACAATATTATTAGATTAAAAAAAGATCCTACAGGATTTTACTTCTAATGATCAATGTATAAGACAACCAAGGGACAGCATGAGAACTATTTTGGATATAATGAAGTATTTATTTATATATTTTATTAAATTTATTTGCCAGCCATCTCACTGTCAAGTGACTCTGGGTGGCTTAAAAACATTGCCAACATCATAATGAAAAAATGAAAAAAAAAAGTACAACTGATCTCTTTGGATGCTGAGTAAGCCTTTCAGCTGGGATTTTATGTTCAAAGTTGTAGAAAACATAGAATTAGGAAATAATTTTCTTCAAGAGATTAAATTGACTTACACATTCCAGAAAGGACATATGGAGAGTTATGTAAATCATGTGAAATACAGAACAAATGTCCCTTGTCACCTTTGCTTTTCATTTTAGTCTTGGCAATGTTAAATGCAGACTTTAGACAAGATGAAAAAATTATGGCTTGCAAATAATAATAAAAAAGAGGTTGATGAATTAAAGGCATTTGCTGACAATTTTGTTTTGATATTACAAGTGCCCCAGAATGTATAGAACATTTAATGAATATTTTGGTACAAGGGCTACTTTAAAATGAATAAACACTTGCTTATTAAAATTATGATTACATAAGATCAAGAGATTTTCAAAATAGAGAAGAAGGTTAAATATCTAGAGGTCACACTGACCAATATGGATTTTGTTATTTTAGAATGGTTATATTAAAATGTGGAATTATGTTAAGAAAAAGATGGGTTAAATTGCAATTGTTATATTGGATAGAACTGGATAGAGTAGAATAAATGTCTTACCCAGAATGTTATTTTCATTTGAAACGATACTGATCTTGTCAACTGATCTATATTTTGAACAATAACAAAAATATATTTTCAAATTTGTACTGTAAATAACCAAGAATCAACTGTGAAATGTTGAAACATTCTAAAAGGAGAGGTGGGTTAGGACTGCCTCATTTAAAATTGTCCCAAAGGTGTTTTTTGAAGAGGCAAAAAGTCCAGTTGCCTCTTGAAAAAGCACCTTTGGGACAACCATGACCTGGATGACTGAGAATCTCCATAGACATTTA
>JANHFL010001593.1:160915-182924 GCA_032468155.1 Oxyrhabdium leporinum | reverse complement strand
GAAATTTCCTGACAGTTAGAACAATTAATCAGTGGAACAACTTGCCTCCAGAAGTTGTGAATGCTCCAACACTGGAATCTTTTAAGAAGAGATTGGACAACCATTTGTCTGAAATGGTATAGAGCTTTCTTCCTAAGCAGGGGGTTGGGCTAGAAGACCTCCAAGGTCCCTTCCAACTCTGTTATTCTAATTCTAATCTAAAGTAGAGAAAGTAACTAGAAGAAGGGGAGTTAGATACTGGCCTTTAAAAAAGATTTCCTAATATGAACTCAAGGTAGAAATTACAAACCACTGTATCCCAACAACAGACTTGAAAGAGGGCTACGCTGACTGAGATCAAATTGAATCTTCTATTCCCCATACTATGTTGCTCAGGAATATGAAGATATCCAAGTCAGAACAAGAAAGAATTATAGAATCATAAAATTGGAATTGGAAGGGATTTTGGAGGTCTTCTAGTCCAACCCCCTGGTCGAGCAGGAGTTCCACTGATTAATTGTTCTTACTGTCAGGAAATTTCTCCTGAATTCTAGGCTGGATATATCTTAATAATCTTCCATCTGCTACTTCTTGTCCTGCCCTCAGGTGCTTTGGAGAATAGTTCAACCCCCTCTTCTCTGTTACAGTGCTTCAAGTTTTGCAAGACTGCTATCATGTCACCCCTAATCTTTCTCTTCACTAGACCAGATACACCTAGTTCCCACAGCCCAATGACCTTTATTGCTCTTCTCTGTACTTTGCACGGTGCCTCAGATAGAAAGTCCATTCAGAGAGTGGTAAGGACAGCCGAGAAGATTATAGGAAGCGTGCTTCCTGTCATTCAGGATACTGCTTATAAGCGCTATGTGCTTAGAACTCAAAGCATTGTTAGAGACCCCACACACCCACTTCACGCTCTGTTCCTGTTGCTTCCCTCTGGGAGGAGGTTTCGAAATATCTTCGGTTGAGATCTGCATATGTGGGACTGATTGGGGTAGATTGTAGGGGGTGACACCAAAATATAATTTTATCATATTTTATCTATATCTTAAATTATTTTGTTTTATTCCAATTTTATTTTAGACTGTATTTTATTCCAATTTCATTATAAATTGTATTTTATCCAATTCCACTTTAAACTGCTTTTATCAAATTTTAGTAATAATTTGTTTCTGGACCTCTGCTTTTTGATATGACCCCAGGAGCTAATCAATACATAAATAATTAATAAAAAAGAAGAAGAAATATTTCTAGCAGGACTTCCAGATTCTGTAACAGCTTTGTTCTCTATGCCATCCGTCTGGTAAATTTGCAAGATTTATTTCTCTTGCCATGTACATGTATACATCTGAACTAAATTGTGTTGTTTCTCCATGTCATTTATATGGGTTCATGCATAATTTTTTTATCTGTCTGTCTGTCTGTCTGTCTGTCTGTCTGTCTGTCTGTCTGTCACATTTATGTCTATATTAGAGGTGGAGACCCTTTGAGAGCCTTATGCAACATAATTTCATTTTAATGTATGCCAATTAGTGTACATTCAAAGCGGCAATAAAGTATTCTATTCTATTCTATTCTATTCTATTCTATTCTATTCTATTCTATTCTATTCTATTCTATTCTATTCTATTCTAATTCTGGAACAAATACAGCTACATTGATGACATATCTGCATACAATAGACAATTATATCAACTTCAACATTTTGTCTGGATTTGGAATAATTTGTATAAATTAATCAGAATTCTGTAGTTCCTGAATGACTCCTTTCTATAAAACGTATTTGTTCGGTCCTTGGGTTTTTCTTTAGATCTGTTGTCTATCTGGCATCTTGCATTAACAATTTTGTTTTTAATTTCCCATCTCCAAAAGACTCCGGGGGGGTCATAATAAGTTTAATAAATAATAATAAGAATCTTTCTGTGGTTTCCAAGAGATTCCAGATTTAAAAGTTTCAGTCTTTTGAGGGAGAAAGGATGGGTGGGGATTAAGGGGCAAATCCAATCTAAAATAATCAGTCCATTAGAGGGGATGTTTCTTAAGAGATAAGGGGACACCTTAATTATGGTTTAAGATATCCATTTTGCCCTTTTTAAATGTAAAAATCCAGCCCATAAATTAGGCAAACCTTTGGCTCCCTTCTGTTTATCTGTCAAGAGTTTCTGGCCCTGTTTGAAGTCTTTGGTGGCCAAAATTAATGAGACCCCAGCTACAGAAATGTTGCTTACTTCTTTGTCCTAAATGGTTTGTTTTACCTTTTCCACAATCCCCTGCTTGTGTAAGGTTTAAATACTAATTTCTTATCTCACAGAAATTAAGGTAAGACAAAACAAGATATTTTAATCATATTTTTCAAAATAACTATATAGCAAATTTCTTCTGATACATCTGTCTTCATATATACAGTACATGGGCCTGAAAAATTTACAATTTAGTTCCCCAGTTGCAATAGGCTCTCCAACTTAAAGTGGTCTTCTCAATGGCTCTTTGCAGGATGTGTTGGAACAATGAGAATTTTGGAAGTTCCCAACACATGTAGAGAAGCTGCCTCTGGACCTTCCATATGCTGTATAGACTGTTTGCCTTTGATGAACATCTACATCCAATTCATTAATTGTTATGTGTGATCTTATGTTTACCACTTGTGGAAATTAAACAAGTGAACTCTTTCCTTTTGTTCTTTTTTTTAATGCCAGAAGCTGTTCAAGATAACAGAACAATCTGAAGTGAAAATGTGCACCCGTTATTGCAGAACGAATCCGGAGAAAGACCGAGCTATTTCCAAATAGTAGGCAGAACTACTTGAAAAGCACTTAAATTGATTTAATTAATGATTCTTTAATGGGTTATTCCCCTCCAACCCACCCCCGTACACTTATAATAATATGTGTTCTCTATGAACTGGTTCAGAATATTCCAAGCCAAAAAGAACACAGTGTTTTATTCTTTGTAATTGCCAGCATGGGGTTCTGCAGGCAGGCCCAGTGGGTAGGAATGGCCTGCACCGGTCCAGAGAACATCCCTGCTGGCAACTCTGTCACAGACATTTTTTAAAACCCTGGGAGAATAGGAACATCTCATTCATCCATACAAACAGATCAAGCACTAAGCGAAGGAAATGTCAAAGATGAAAAACAAACGCCCTATGCACCCTGCTGTCAAATCATGTATGACATGAACTGAATGTGAGTCAGCAATCCAATGCACATTTATTTGAAGTAATTGCCATTGAACTCAGTAGGGAGTCCTTGCCATAGGATTAGGTTCTACAAGCGATAAAATATTGACTAGATTTACATGTTGTATTAAGCTCTACAGTGTCTGAATTTTGCTTTGAGGACCGAGCCAATTACGTCTTACTCATGAAACCAAGATGAAGCAAACCATGAGCCCCTGTTTGGCTAGGTGCATATACATGCTAGGCCCAAACCAAATAAATGATTCCTTGGTGCAGTGTCAAAGGCAAAGTAACCCTTGGCATGTATATGGCATGGGTGTAACTCTCCATGACCTTTGATGTAGTTAGTTGTAAGGTCTGTATTTTCCTGCACTCTGTCCCTTGCCTCTTCCTTCCTTCCTACTTCCATACCAATTTTCAGCAAGGCCCTCTCCCTGCAAAGCTTCAGGAGAGTACAGTCCTCTCATAGCAGATTCCAGATGTGTCAAATACTCTGGCACCATGCAGTTGTGAAACAACGGCAAATAGGATCTTGTTTTGTGGGTTGTTTCTTTGAAAATCTGACAGAAATGAAAATTTCTAATAGGGAATAAAGAGAACTAGTGTTATGTACTGGTAGTCTTTGACTTACAGCTATTCATTTAGTGATCATTTGAAGTTAGAACAGCATCAAAAAGAATGACTTACGACCAGTTTTTCACACAACCGTTGCAGCATCCCCATGGTCACATGATCAAAATTCTGGCACTTGGCAACTGACATGTATTTATGACAGTTGTATGTCCCAGAGTCATGAAATCACCACTTGTAACCTTCCCAGCTGGCTTCCGATGAGTGAAGTCAATGGGGGAAGCCAAATTTGCTTATGTACCCTTGAATTACATGAATTGAATGGTTCTACCTCAGCTATGAGCCAAGAAAGCTTTCGCAAATTCCCTCTCTCGTCTTCAAGAATCTCAGGATTTTTGTGAGGCTAGAATTTTTATCTGAACGTATTTGAAGAAAGGGATGGACAATTTTGGCTATTTTAGGCAGTTCCAGTCAAAGATGCTTGTGAATAAGAGATTGCTGTAATACTGTGCTTCCTACAATTAATCAGATGAAGCTGTAGCAAATGATTCTGTTGCCTATTTTGATCTATATTTGGGGTGGGGTGTTTTTCAGAGAACAATTGAAATAGCAATAGCACTTAGACTTATATACCGCTTCATAGTGCTTTACAGCCCTCTCTAAGCGGTTTTACATAAATAGTGATGGCAAATTATCAGGTTGTATTTATTGTCACTAGAAAGGGCAATTAGTGCCTGCTGCAGTGGTTAAGGATGGAGGCAAATGATGAAGGTTACAATATGATACAACATGATTGAGCAAAGGTGGCGTGGTGGTTAGAATGCAGTACTGCAGGCTACTTCTGCTGACTGCTGGCTGTCTGAAATTTGGCAGATTGAATCTCAACAGGCTCAAGGTTGACTCAGCCTTTCATCCTTCCGAGGTCGGTAAAATAAGGACCCAGATTGTTGGGGGCAATAGACTGATTCTGTAAACCACTTAGAGTGGGCTGTGAAGCACTAAGGTTCCATTATGATCTCACATTGTAACTTTCATCATTTGTCCCCATCCTTATCCCCTGCAGGCACTAATTGCCCTCCCTAGTGACAGAAAGTATAATTTGATAATTTGCCATCACAATTTGTGTATCTATATCAAGACTCTGCTTGGTAATGAGCTCAACTCCTCTGTTCCAGAGTCTGTTGTAGCAGAATAAGCTGACTTGCAAGGGAACCAAATGCAGTACACCCAGCTTACAACCAGTAGTTGTTTTTCAGATGCTAACAAAACACCAGAATGGCAAACATAGAAACATGGAGGAATACCATAAACAATATGAAGAGGTTGTATTAGCCCTGAACTGGAGAGGTGGGGCAAGAAATGCCAGCGGCAGAGTGTGCTTGACATATGAAGCCCATCAGATAAGGATGCCCATTCTCAGAGCACCTTGATTAGTGCAAGGTTAGATCAACCCAGAGCAAACTAATCTCAAACTGGAATCAGAAAGAGAGTCAACGAAGAGTTCCTTAATCCCTTAGCTGCTATTCATTTTTCATTTATCAAATTTTACTTTTTACTTTCTTTTTTTACACAACTTTAAGGGGGGAAAAGCCACATTAAAATGTATATGCTTTTTTTTGCATCTATTTGCATCTATTTGCTAAATGTATGTACAGAGTCTTGTTTTTTTTTCAACCCTTCACATGCCATAACAAGCCTGGTTATAACTCATTAGTAAGGGAAGTCACGAGCCCATACAATGCAACCAGAATCACAAGCCAGATTGAGGTGTATTTATCCCAATGTAAGCACTACCTTCTTAATTTAGATTTACAGAATACAGAATAACAAGAGCTGGATGGGATCTTTGGAAATCAATTCAACCCTTTGCCTAAGTAGGTGACACTATACCGTTCTGTACAAATGGAATGTGAGCAATCTTATTTATTTACTTATTTATTTTGTGGCAAACTATAAGAAGTCTCTGGTAGTATGTGTTTTCCAACTAACTTCACTGATGAAATAAGTTGCAACTCATGAAAGCTATATGTTTGAATAAGATTTGTTAGTCAGAAATAGTGTGCAAGACTCCTTCCGATATTTTTTTTTGCCACTATAGACTAACAAACCTCCTACCTACAATTCCTAACAAACCATTTAAGTTTACAGCCTTAATATATGTTTCCTTCCAAAGCCGTTAAGATTGGTTTCAATCTTGGTTTCCTAGCGCATTCATGCCCCATGGGTTCTTCACTTTGCTGCAAGGAAATAGGGACAAAGGAAAATAGTGTAGATATTAATAATTCAACTGATATGGAATTCCTTTGTTACCCTTTGGAAGAGGAAAGCGGTTATTGGTAGATTTTAGATTAATGACAGAAGCTGGTTTATTTTTATGCTGAGCACAGCCCATTAGTAGCAGCCATCCATGCTAAAAATAAAATTAATTCATCAGAAAAAGTCACTGAAATGGCCATGAATAATTTTAAAGTTGCTGTTCAAAGGCTGCTTATTAAAGCAAGTTTGGACGTGGAGCACAATCATTTTCGCTAGGGCAATGAGACAATGCACCTTTTGTGTTTCCCATCTTAATGGCCAATACTGAGCTTCAAAACAGAGGTCACTTTTATTATATTTAGTGATTCTCCCAGTCCAGTAACACTGTAATAACAATTCCATGTCAGAGCACATCAAAGGCATCAGAAAGGAAACTTCTGCCTCCACCTGTTTTCCCTTAATTATTATGCTTATAATCAAAAGGCTCCAAGGAAGATCTTTTTGAGTGTACAGTAGACAATTAAAGTGGGGTCAGATAGGATCTTCGGCATTCAGGAATAGATATGCAAGAAGGATCTGAGTTAAGTCACACTCATAATAAGTAGGGCATACTTCGAAGGGGTCAACTGAAACTGGCATTTTTTTTTTGTTGGCAGCGGTGTCTTTACTATACCTTTTGACAAAGAGTACTGACGTCCCCATCAGATATATTGGACTTCTTTTCCCATAACTGTCTGGCAATGGTTCAAGAGAGGCTTATTAGTAGATACTGGTTGATTTATTGGCTGCATTTCCACATTGCACTGCACTCCATTTTTTTCTCTGTGGCTCAGGGAAAGAAGCTACCATGTATTGTGTCCTCACATCTTATACTAAATCATAAATCATGATTTATAAACCACAGTGGCTCAGTTCAAATATTTCTTTAAGTCAAAATCTGTAAGGGAAGGAGTGGCAGAACCTGGGGCGGAGTTAAAAGAGGGATCAGCCTAGAATCCTTACATTGCCACAAGCGAGCTAAGTCCTACCCTCCTTGAATTCCGTTGATCTTCATTTAATTCCCAGTAGTTGCTAACCATTAGTTGAGAATATTCCCCTGCATAGGTGTGAGTACCCTGACAAAATCTTTTATATGTTTTTATATACAATATATATTGGTTCCTAGCTGTAAGCCACTCAGAGTCATTTAGGAGTGGGCAGCCTATAAATAAAATAAAAATAAAACCAAATTGGCCACTTGATGGCTTGATGTACATCCTGTACAACTGAAGTCAAATCCTATAAACTGTAAATCCTGTAGTTTGAAGCAATGTGATTTCTGCAGATATAACAGCAAGCCAAGTAGCATAGTAACCAGGAGATTTATATCCTCCATGAGCTCAAGGATTTAACGTGAGATTGCTTCATTTTATCTTAACAATAAGTCTGTGAGGTAGGATGAGCTGAGATGGACTAATTGGCTCAAAGTCACTCAATAAGCTTCCATGGCTGAGTCCAAATCTTCCAAAACCACTTCCAGTATATTTAGAGTCAATTTCTAGGCATTTTTGTTGCTGTTGGGAAAAAAAAAGTGTTTGTCAACCTGTCCCTGCTAAGGTGTACATTGATTATTTATCTGCCTTCATCCGTTGGATCTCCCTGACAGTATTAGCTGACTCAAGAACCATTGTGGCATCAATTGACATAAAATTTGCATGAACATTCGCACATTTCTCTCCACTGTACCACATCATGAAACATTACAGTCCAGGCCAAAAACATCATCTTTCCATCTAGCTGGGAGCAGATGTCACATGTCATCTTCTGCTCCTGCTGCATAATTTCCACCTTTGTAGTTTCTGGCTTTCCATAGGGTACCATTTTGTACTGACACAAGTAAATGGTTCATCCATCTACATCAAGAACAAATTAATCTTCTGAGTGTCAGTTTTCATATAGCTGAAGCATATCATCTCCATACAAGGGGACAAGGGATTAAGAGGTTTGTAATGGAAGAAAGGCATGGTTGCCAATGGGAATATCCTGGGGGGGAAAACCCACAGGTTTGATTGGCTAGAATGCTTAAGAGGAATATACCAAAATGCAATAATGTGTTCCAATTCTCACCTCTTGTCAGACCTGCCACCACTAAAACCTCTAAATAGAAGCAATCCTTGGCTCCATTTGTTGAGAAAGGCATAATTTTACTGGAAGTCAAGTGTATTGCAGGAATGCATAGCCAAAATATGGACTTTGTTGTCTTCAAAAGAGTGCCATGTGCAGAAAGTAAGAAATGAGTAAGACCAAAACATGATGTAGGAAAAGGAAACATAGCTGAAAGTAGTTTACATCAAAACCACTGACAATACCTTGCTATATCTTTCTATACTTGGAAACTATCCTTGTTTGCATCACCTCCATATGTACAGATTCCTACTTTATACATTGGTTATTGTTCTTTCATTTCAGAAATGCTTCAATTCTTCAGCCACAACATTCTTGGTCTTTCTCTTTTTCCTGAATCCATCTTCTCTTCTTTTATCTATTTGTATTAACAGTTTAATCCTTATTGTTTCTATATCATCAAATTATCCTTACTGCCTTTCTATTAGCCATTTCATATTCCCTCTGCATTCCTTCAGCACTCATTAAATCCTGACCTTAATTTTCTTGTTTTACTAAACATGCTTCTTAAATACTTCATTCCTGTTATGTTCAACTGACTTTTATATTCCCTTTAACATATTCAACTCTCCTTTCCATATAACAAAGTGACAGAAACATTGTTTTCTTTTACAGGTTATTCTCACTTCTTTCAACAAATATTCAATGAACAACAAACATTCATTCCTTGCAACAGACCACTGTCAGCATTTACAAATCCAGATGTTCATTCTACTTAACATGCCACCAAGGCATGCCACAGCTTATCAATTTACTCCAGTTTCTTACCATTTATGTATAATTTATGGATGCGTGCTCCATTTTTTCTGTCAAATATTACGAACTCTAACCATAACTTTTGATATTCAATACATTGTTTTAGATGCTTACTCCTGATTGTAACATACAAATTAGGCATTCTTTATATTCACCCATGACTTCTTATTATGTCTTCTGAAACAAGTCTGAATTCCAAAGAGCAATACCTATGGAACAGAAATTGGGAACTATTTTGGAGATTGATGATGCTATCTGTTCAGCTGTTTCCAATTCTCAGTGAATTATTATTAATTTTTTAAAATTATTTTAAAATTATTTTTATTATTTACTTATTTAATTATTTTTGAGATTATCAGACAAAAATTAACCAATAAAAGGATATTATTTGTTATCAGCCCATTAGAAAGAATATCACCAAGTGTTTGAATCTAAACATGCGAAATGAACATTTCCCCTATCCAATAAGAGAACAAATCAACTTTTTTATACTAAGATATTATTGATTTTACTCTCCATTAGTGTAATGATCTAGCTGGCCTTAGATTACCATTTCTGTCAGATTTCATTCCAGAGACTACTATAAATCTCTGCTCTTCAGATATTCAGTCCCACATTCTATAAATAGCTAACAATTGAAGCATTACAAATTCACAGATCTGTCTAGACAAGTAGACAAGAAGTCATATGTACATGCATACATACACACAGTAGATGGTATGTGTATTACAAAATGCAGAAATCAAGACAGATATGCACAAACATACACACGTCTGTCTATGTCCCTGCCTGTTCTCCCCAGGTTTTCAATTGTAGATCTTTTCCCTTTTTTAGACAACAGAAACTGGGCCGTTCTATTGAAAATAGGGAACACTACGTAACAGTTATATATCTGTCCTGAGAATTATTGATTCCCACCTCATTGTCTTCAGCCCTTACACCATTAAAGTAGTTACCAGCCATCTTTCAGGGATGCTTTATTTGGATTCCTGGACTAAAGAAAAGGGTTTGTTCAATGGCCTAAAAGTGTAATTTTTTAATTAAATTCTTTAACTCTTCAATTAAATTCTTTAAACAAATCTTTAATTCTGTGACTCCGTAATGGCATAACCTCTTCTTCACTGTTAAAATTAAACGTTTATTTTCTAAAGGAAATCAAAGAAGCTAGAAATATTTTTTTCTGAAATGCTATCACACACTTTACTAATTATTTTGGGTCTAATGAAACTGGGGTTTAGGTTTTGGCATGGGTTTGGATATACAGCTGTCTGCCTGTGCATAAACAGTACGGTCCAATGTAAAATCAGTGGTCCGTTGCATTCCATCATTGACCTTTGATGCATCCTTCTGCTGAACACTCTCTGTATTCTGTGGCTTTGTCTATTAATCTTCTGTGGCTCTAACTGATCATGTTGTTGCACAAACTGACCAGGATCAAAATCTTGTGTATATGTGTCAAAATTTGCTGGAGCATTCAAATTTATATTATGCAAGAACAGCATATTTATTGTTTAGAGAGTTTATTTTTCTCTCTAGTGTGAAAGAAAAAAAAATATTACCAAAGGAATATTTCATCCCAGGGAAGTAGAGAATAACGAGAAAGTAATAAGATAACAGGTTACAATATTTGCTCTTGGCATGGCAAGCAGGATATGGTTAATCTGGCAGTTGGGAACCACAAAGAAGACAAGACGGAGCTTGTTTGAATATCATTGGTGCATTGATAGGCAGGCAGAAAACTACCACAGATTATTTCTAAGAATTATTTCTAAAAGGTAACGTAAAGAGGTGTTGTAGTGACATATGGGACCCGGTCATCTTGTATTAAGCGGCACTGTAAGCAGTCAGCTATGTTCTTTTAATGACCTATTGCAGTAATCAGCATACGCAGGCAGTAGAGTTTCATAAAGCGTGAAATTTTCATTTATATCACTAACTATATTCTACATGGCAAACTGGTTTGCAGGCCATTTCTTTCTCTCAAAGCAAATGGATGAAGGTATTGCGGATTATCTTAAGCCAACCTTCCTTAGATTGGTACTTTTGGAATGTACTTAAAATTTCAAATCCCAGAGTTGTCACAGTGGTTGAGAATTCTGGGAAGTACAGCAGCTTGTGGAAAGCATGCTGAAATGTACATGCCAGTTGAGAGAGAGCTATTTAGACTACACTGACCCATTTGGTTGCATTTCTGAGTTGAGATGCCAAAACATCACTCCTTCTCCAACTGATTGTGAGTCTATCTATCTCTCTGTGTGTCTCTCTGCCTGCCTGCCATCCGCCCATCCATCCGTCCACCCATCCATCCCATATTTTGTGGTCCTCTTGCTTTTATATATTTTATAATTACTGGAACATTAATGTTATGTTATGCTTGGGGAGAAATCCATGAACTCAATCATATTTACAATAGATCCGATGATGAGTTTATAACAAATATGGTTAAGAAACCTTCTGTTATACAATCATTTACGCAGGTTTCAAATGGCATTACATGAATCAAACTGGACATCTGGTGGCTGCTTGGATAAATGTGCATCTTCCTGAGCTACCGTTAGCAATAATTTGCAGTCCCAACATGAATATTCAGTAATTTCTTTTATTCTGCACACCTCTGTTTTACTTTCTTTTACTTCTCCCAATCTTGCCAAAATACTTCTTTCTGGTTCATCTTCCAGTCATATCACGTGCTCAAATGAAATTAGATATTCCTATATCATCACCATTTCTGAAACCAAATTCCTCAAGACAGTTCAAAGCCAAACTATAAGGATTTTCACTTCTGCTGATTTGAAATGCAGAGAACACACAGGGATCATGATGTGTCAGACGTCTGATCATGCACTGCAACAAAGCTTGTCTCCCCAGATACCTAACTTGATAAGCATGATCTTATTTTTAGCACTAAGGTTGTAGACACAGCATAACAATATACAGAAAAACTGTCTACTGCAGAACACCAAATCCTTTTCTGTCTCTTTGCCTTTCCCCCCCCTGTTTTCAAGTCAATGGAAAATTGGATATTTTCTTTCTGGCTTTGGGAGTGGAAGCTGTATCTGTTTAGTATATGAAGTTCTCAACTTACAACTGCAATTGGGACCAGAATTTCCATTGCTAAGCAAGGAGGTTGTTAAGCCCCTGATTTTACAACCTTTTTTTCACCATGATTGTTAAGCAAATCATTGCAGTTAAGAGAATTGTGTGGTTGCTAAGCAAATCCGGTTTCCCTCATTCACTTTGCTTGTTGAAAGCCAGTTGGGAAGGTCACAAACGGTGATTACATGATTCCAAGATACTGCAACCATTGTAAATACATGCTGGTTGTCATCTCCATTCCATGCAAAATAAAAATAAGCTCTCAAATCAGCCAATGACAGGTAATCAAATATATTCAGAGCTGGTTGTGAACCAGCCCAAAGCCAATGGCTGTGCTCATTGTCCTCCACTGATCTGAGTATTTTTAAATTTTCATAGAAAAAAGGAAAATAAGAATACAGTAGCTGGAAAATGTAATACTAGAGTGTGTCTTCGTGGAAGCATCTAGATTTGGGATCCAAACAACCCATTTTTCCTCCATGCTGAAATGAAACCAATGTGGTAGCACTTCTGCTATTAATCCAAATACTATTCTACAGTAGTAATACTTTTCCCAGAACAACTTGGCTACGATTCCCCTGTAGCACCATCCCCTAGTAGAAGAGACAGAAAACTGCACTCAATAATACATTTGCTTTCTCAGCTCCCAACTCCTGCAACTAGGTGTGGTTTTGAACTTGGACATAATGGTCTAACTGGTAAAGGATGTTACAGAGTCACATCTGTTGCTCCAAAATGTAATTAGTTTTCCAGTAACTCAGAAGCTTTCTTGCTTATTCTTGCTCCAATGATACCACTCCTGCTTTATTTAACTGTTACAAGACTTCAGATTTCACAGCTCTTCAAATTTCTGAAGAAGAAAAGTAATAAAGGATTTCTTTATTACAACCCCAATATAAACAAAAATGCAGCAATCAACTGCAATCTTTTCAAAACTGAGTTATTGTAAATATGTCTAAATCTGGAAGACAAAATGAATAGGAAAGGTATGCTAGAATATTGGGATAGCCTGATTCAGAATGCTTACGATATGGTTATCAGTCATTCACGTTAGCAAGAATTAACAAATTACCCAGTTACGTTTAGTAGATGATTGTTTCTGTTTCTGCAGCAAAAATGTGTTTGTTCACCCTGGAAACCTTCTACAATGCCAAATCTGAAAGAATATTAAGATAAGAATATATTGGGAAAGGTAAAATTAAATATGGCTTTTTAAAATATTTATTCCTAAAATGTACAAGTATCATTTATACTGTATTTTGTCAGTGCTTTATCAGATGAAATGGATATATATATATATATAATGGACAAATTATGCTTAGGTTATTATTTAACACTTTCAACAACAAAAAATTAAGGTGTTCATTTATAACCATCTGGAACTGAGCATAAAACTGTTTCTATAGGAAAATTAATGAATGCGAGAGAGATCCCCCTTTTCAAGAAGTGTTAATGGAAAAATAAGTCAGTGGGACTGCAGTAAGTTCATTTTAAGGTCAAGCTCATCCACATGGAAGCAATACATTTTCCCATGGAAATCTGTTTTGTTGAAGTTAACCTATGCTGTACATTCCATTTCATTACAGATGGTATAAAATAACTTTAAAGAATAACGAAAAAGCTCTCCATGAAGTGTCAAGGGGCAACACAATTCCGTGGAATAAACAGCATGTGTTTATAAATAAAAGAGCTTGCCAGACAATCTTGATTACTTATTGTGACAGAGTTTTAATATTCCTGAACAATAGGAATGCCGACAGTGAAAGGATTTTGTGAGTTCGTTAAAATAATTGATGTAATCGCACTTCAAAATATTGATATTGGCATGGATACAGACAATATCACATAGGCTGGATATTGCCAGAAAAACTATAAACATAAAGTTACAGCAAATCACATGCTATCCAACTGAGCAAGGATCTCAGAGAAGTACCAGCTGACATAGTTTTACTGATCTGTTTCAGATGCAAAATGCCTTTAATAATAATCTGATTAGCTTCTTAACAGAAATTAAAAAAACGCATAGGCAGAGAACTATGTTTACAAATGAGAAAACTACATAGAGAATAAAAGAAATATATAGATTTTTTTAAAAAACGGGCTGTGCTATAAAGGTTGGTTCTTCAATTTGTTGATTAATTCATGAAGTTCCTGCCATTAGAGATGGCCTTCAACTGATGGTGGTGAGAGTTTTAAAAAGAAGCTGAGTATAGGACTGTATCATTCTGGACCCTTTATACAATTTCCTGAATCACAGACAGAAAATCTTAAAACCAGCTATTGAGGAGCAATAATGATGGAGGTTTATTACCTTCCTGTCCATGCTTGGGACCTTCCCAAGTACATGTGGCTGGTCAACATGTAGCAGAGAATGTTATACTTGATGCATTTGGGCCTGAGCCAAAGGTGCAAGAAAATATGCTTGTGTTGTTGGTTAACATTCCCTGTTGTTTGTGTGGCTCAAAAAGGAGAATACTATCAGTGATTGAATGCAGTACAGGGATAGTGGTGTCTTCCTGTGCTATGCTACTAAGACTAGATACAAGAGAGAGACAAAGAGAGAGAGAGAGAGACAGACAGACAGACAGACAGACAGAGACAGAGAGGAAGAGAGAGAGAGAGGGAGAGGGAGAGGGAGAGAGAGAGAGAGAGAGAGACTCAAGGAGGACAAAGACATAAATATATAAATGTATATGATAAAAATATGAACATTGGGAAAATTTCAAATAGAAATGCAATATATTTCAGTGTATGACAAAGTAACCATAGCATGCAACCTGATGACTTGTGAATGAATTATGCCAGCTGTTCAACGTTGTTGATGGACAACTTCAATGTTGGGCTCTCAAATTCCATCAGATTGGAATCAACAATCTTTTCAGTACAGGTTGACCTGTGAAGTAAGATTTTGGGCCACCCTGGTGGCAAACTATTGCTGAGAAGATGAAAAATATTCCTCAAAAGTCTAAAGAAGTTGCAACTGTGTCATCCCCAATTCCCCAATTCCCAATTATGTCTCCAAATGCAGATTTGCTGAAAAGGTACAGAATGAGACTTTTAAGATACTCCCAATTGTGAAAAATTGTTTTGTTCAAGTTGATGCAGATTTGGGCTCAGATGCATTTTCTGTTTTGATGTCTTAGCTTGAAAGTTTGTGGTTGCAGACAGTGGACACTTGACAGGGAACCGCACCCGAGGATTGACTTGACAGTTGGAAGAATTGTCTCTTGGAAGCTTGCTGTTTGTTTTTCAGCATTGCAATGTAATGAGGTAACAGAGAAATTATGGCATCCTTCAAAATGTGGCATTGCAAATATTAAATTCATTACAATGTCTAAAACAAGCCACTTATTCTGAGAAATGTGATTGCTATGGATTGTAGCCATTCAGCAAAACAGCATTTAGGGCCTGAAAAAACACAGATTATATCATACTGTAAGACATCAGAATTCCTGTAAGATCTGACATACATCTTCACATGTTTAAATTATAGTTCATGGACAATGACATTTTATTTTTTGACTGCTCAGAATTAGCTCCGTAGGCACAAACTTGTCCAGAATCCAAAATGCATTAATTTTCCTGTCAGACCTCAAGAGAACATCAATTCCCACTTATTTTTTCAACCAAAAGGGAACTCCTGCTGAACAGAATAAAGCAACAAACCTCAAAACAGCAGGCAGAACCAAGATACTAGTCCTTTGAATATTGTTCTAGGCCAGTGGTAGCTAACCTTTTCGGCACCGAGAAGGAAACTGGAAGAGCAGCTCCCCAATGCGCACACATGGAAGTACCGGAAACTGGAAGCTTAGCTTCCCGGCGCGTGCATGCACGCTGGCCACCTGGTCTTCCGGTTTCTAACGCGCATGCACGTGCGAAGACCAGCTTGCCACTGCACACATGTGCTCCGGGGAGCTGCTCTTCCGGTTTCTGGCACTCCCGCGTGTGCTAAGACCAGCTGGCCAGCGCGAGCATGTGCACTGGGGGAGCTGCTCTTCCGGTTTCCAGCATGCAAACACCAACTGGCTGGCGCTGGAACCCAGAATAGCAACAGGTGACGGCTGGCGTGCCCAGATGGCTCTGCGTGCCACTTCCAGCATGCGTGGCATAGGTTTGCCATCACGGTTCTAGGCAATACTTAGGCTTAATTAAAGAATGGATATTTAGGAGATAAGCAAATCCTTGTAGACTTGTCTGTAGTGATATTAATGTAATTACTATGCTGCTGTATTTTTATACTTTTTAATTGGATGGCTTCTTCCCAAAGGAACCTGAACTGGGTTTTGAGTGAAAAGAATATTCCCTAGCTACCCTTTCAGAACCACAGCTCCACTTTTCGTATGTTTCTCTGAAGATGGATAATAATTTTAAAAACTCAATAACTAGGTTGTGCTGAGTCACTGTTCCATGGCTTTAAATGGCTGGATTTGTAGTGTTTTTTAATGGTTTAGCACAGGAGTGTCAAACTTGCATCGTCACAGAGGCATCATGTGATATATCGGGACTTTTTTCCCCCTTCGCTAAACGGGGCAGGGTCGGGATCAGCACGTGATGCATCCGGTCCGCAGGCCACGAGTTTGACACCCTTGATTTAGCAGGTTGTATGTACACATTTTTTTAACTAGACAGAATAGGTTTTACATATTCAAAATAGCAATAGCACTTAAGACTTATATACCGCTTCACAGTGCTTTCCAGCCCTCTCTAAGTGGTTTACAGAGTCAGCCTATTGACCCAACAATCTCGGTCCTCATTTTTTCCAACCTCAGGAGGATGGAAGGGCTGAGTCAACTTTGAGCTGGTGAGACCCGAACTGCCAAACTGCTGGGATAGATTTGAGTCCAGCAAGGTATTGTCTGATTTAATCAAGAATGGCTGCTTTGTGTAGGGCTCGGTATTCAGTGCGTCAACTTCTCAATGGGTGGTAAGCTGCAGTGGAACTCATCAATAATCTGGGTGCCATGTTGTGGACCAGTTTCAGCTTCTAGGTCATCACCAAAGGAAGCCCCTAAGTAGAGCACGTGTCCTTTGTTACAATGCCTTCATCCAGGTTGAGTCATAACTCAAAACCAACAAAAGCTGGCCAAGTCACGCCTAGGACACAACCTCCACCTGCTGTTCAAGCAGTAACTGTGATTCCTGCTGTGGCTTCCGAAAGAAACCAGATTCCAGACTAAGATAGCCATCCTTGTGTGATTCCCTTGTGCTGAACAGAAAGAGAATAACACCGCAAAGTCTTTTTTAAGATGGTGATTCCATCTTCATCAATTTTGAACTGACATACATTGAAAAATAATTAATTGATTAATTGGGGGGGGTTGCCTTTTAATTATTTAAAGGGGGCCTAATTAGTTAAGGATGTGCCGTTTGCCAACTTAATTTGATTCCATCTGACAATGATAATCTTTTATTGAATAATAAAGGGGATAGAGATAATAACCATAGTTTTATTCATATATTGCCCTTCCTTGTAAAAAATCCCAAGGTGATGAAGAAAGAAATTAAAGAAAAACATTACGGAACAGCAATTAAAAGCATCTATTAAAATGTGATCCACTTGCATGGACCAAGGAACTAAGGAACAATATTCCAATAGATAAACAGAATACTCATAATGGTGAAGAAAGAGAATCAGTCATACTTAGGAAAGAAAATCTAAATCCCTGGAACCACTGGTGCAATCTTTAGAAGATGGAAGACAGAATCAAAGGACTGGAAGGGACCTCAAAGGTCTTCTAGTCCAATCACCTGCTCAAGACAGGAATCTTATACCATCCTGGTCAAATGGTTATCCAGTCTATTTTTTTGTAAACCTCCATGATGGAGCACCCACAGTTCTGGGAGGCAACCTATCCCACTGATGGATTCCTCTTACCATCAGAAAATTCCTAGCTCTAGGTTAGATCTCTCTGAGATTGTCCATTTCTCGTTGCCATTTCCCAGCAGAAATATTAAGTCTAATTTCTGCAAAAAGCCTATCCCTTTTTTTTTGCAGCTGTACATGTTTAATGCAAGCAGGGAAGTAGCTCAGGTCCCTTGAACTCCTATCGCCGTAACCTCTGCATTCTAATTAGAAAGCATCTACATTTATATCATTTCTGCCAGCCCGTAGCTCCCTCTTGTGGATACTTAAACCAAGCCTCTCCTCTCCCCCCCCCCCCCGGGGGGGTTCTTCCTTCTTTGTAACGATCAACACCGCCGTTCATGGCTTCCAAGGGTAGGTGTGAAGTCACTAACTCTGGCTTGGATGGGCAGAGTGAACTCTTGACTCTTTGCTTGGGATGAGAAGCACGTCCGCGGGCAGGTTAATTTGTCATGCAGGTTTCGCTCCAAACCTCAATCGAGAAGGATGGTTAATTTGTTTTGCAGGTGTTGAAGAGAAAAAAAAAAAAAAAGCTGGCAAAGATCAAAATTGCTCTAGCAGGAAAAGAGAGCAAATGAGGAGATACGTTATTTTTTTATTGCTGGGTTTGAAAAGGGCTATCAGTAAAATCTATTTTCTTGGAAACGTGGCCTGCGTGCGTGGTTTTGTTGCGGTGCTTGTTCTAGGAATCTCGCATGAGCCACTTGTCTTGAAGAATTACCTGATATAGGTTGACTGAGTTGTACAGAGTTTCAGTCACTGGAGTTAAAGAAGATTCATTGATCATGGTTCCCAATGGGTCAGTACCAAAATAGGAAGTAGAAATTGGCTAGCAACGAAAAGGTAGAGGATTCTTATCGGTAGCCTAGCTGTAGCTGCTAGATTATTGTAGACAGTTAAAGGTAAAAGAATTGGTTTCCCTTGTCCAGTTATGTGCAACTCTAGGGGAGTAGTGCATGTCTTCGTTTCTTAGCCGAGGGAGCCAGCAATTGGCTTAATATCAGGGTTCCAAGTAATAGATCCATATCAAGCAAACTCCAAGGCAGTTAGATTCCTCAAATAATAGCTGTATTGCAAATATCATATTGGCACATATCTGGTGAAAACCAGCTCTGAAAACTCCCCGTGGTTTTCACTTAATTAAAAGTAAAAGATGTTCTACTTTCTCAAAACAATCAGTCACGTGGTCCGATCACAGTGCAGTCTGAGAACCGGGTAGCATCACTCCGCCTTCTTCCGACCAAGTGTGAGAAGGTCCTTGGTTTCCAAGAGAAAGTATTTTGTTTTGGCTACAGAATCCCCTCTATCTCAAATCCCCCCTCTCTATCCCTTAGCTCCAGCATTGTTCAAAGAAACCTCTGTGGTCTTGTGACTGGCATGACTATATGCCGAGGTGCAAAGAACACTTGGTGCACAGAACACTTGGTGAAACTGTTACCTTCCCATCGAAGTGGTACCTATTTATCTACTTGCATTTGCATGCTTTCGAACTGCTAAGTGGGCAGGAGCTGAGGCAAGAATGGGAATTCACCTCGTTGTGTGCTGCTGGGGACTTGAACCTGGGCTGTCAGCAAGCCCAAGATTTAACCACTGAGCCATTGTGTTCCTCTTGTAGACAGATCCATCCAGTCAAACAGAGATTTATAAACGTATAAGTGTCTTTGGAATGCATGGGAGAAATTATCAGAAGTGAGAAAGTCCGCCATGATTCAAACTCTTCATTGAATTCAGAATTTTGATTCCATCTGGGAGTTTGAACCGATTCATAAAACAATTCCTCAAATTGACCTGATTCACTTCAGACTTCTGAATGAATTTGGAAGCGGGGAGAGGGGGAGGCTCAACTTCCCGATTTAGTCTGGAAACTCTTCAGTTCAGAAATTCTGCCAAATTGCCTTTGACTTGGATCTCTGAAAGGCAGTCTAGCTTGTGACAGGTAAATAAAATGTAGGAAAAATGACTTATGCATATAATGAGACGCAGACATTATATAGATTAATTGCTTAACATTTTCTGTCTGATAAGGAACCTTAGTCTCAGTTTAATCCTTGTGAAACTGTGTTAAGCCTCTTAATATATTGCTTCTCTGCTATTTCGTGATGTAATTCCTTCTTTTGCAGATAACTACTCTGAAATCATGTTAGTACTGAATTTCTATTTATACTTAACAGGGTAGTTGTAAGGATGAAAGTGGGGAGGGAGGAAAACCAGGCAGGTTGCTAAGTTCCTGGGAGAAAGGTAGGAATAATTTTTATAATTATATCCTCAAACGATGAGTGACTTAAAAAAAAAGATGGTACATTTCAATAATCTGTAACCTTGCTTCATTTTAACAGAATTAGTATACTTTTAAAAATGAACGACTTTCATTTCACAGCTGTGAGCTTTTGAAAGGATATAAAGAACTGTAGTTTGTGGAGACATTAAGAAGTATAGAGAGTCCTTGATTTACGATCATTCGTTTAGTGACTGTTTGAAGTTGCATCAGCTTGAAAAAAAGGGACGTAAGATCATTTTTCACACTTATAAGTGCTGCAGCATCCCTGTGGTCACATGATCAAACTTCAGACCCTTGGCAACTGACCAAATATTTATGACAACCTTCTGGCAAGAAGATCAATGTGGAAGACAGATTCACTTAACAACCGCATTACTGTCTTAACAACGGCAGTGATTCACTGAACAGCTGTGGCAAGAAAGGGGCTAAAGCTCTCTGAATGATGGAAATTTTGAGCTCAGCTGTGATGGAAAGTCAAGGAGTACCTCAACTGGTAACTGAACAACCAACAATGCTAACAAGGGGGATTTAATATGGGTCCTTGTAATTGTGACCATCATCACAGTCTCTGGGGTTCCGTGATGGTGATTCTCATGCTTGGCTTGCAATTATAATGATTTTGCTGTTAATTTTCACAGGTGATTGACATCGACCGGCCAGAAGGTTCAAAGTTCCGAATTTTTGGGAAAGGAGTAGAACAGGAGCCCAAGGGAGTTTTCAAAATCCTTGAGGGCACAGGAGAAGTCTTCGTAACACAACAACTTGATAGAGAAGCCATTGCTACATACGAGGTGAGTAATCCTGGTTTGTGTTTATTTTATTGATTGGTTGATCACATATATAGATCTTCTCTCTCCCTCTCTCTCTCCCCTCTCTCTCTCTCTCTCTCTTTCCCCTCTCTCTCCTTCCAGTCTTTTTTTACTGCATTAATGAGCTGTGTTACCCTGATCTGCCAATATACTGGTCTATTGTATCATGTTGGACAAAGTTGAGATAGAAATACATAATATTGAATGTGACGAGGACTGCTTTAGAAATAAGTCTGCAGAATTTCAGCTACTAGATTAATTCCTAAAAAGCCATGACATTGACACAGATTAGACTTATCAAGGAGAGAAACAATCTAGAACTAAGGAGAAATTTCCTAACAGTGAGAGCAATTAACCAATGGAATAGCTTATCTTCAGAAGTTGTGGGTGCTCCCGCCCTGGAGACTTTCAAAAAGAGACTGGACAACCATTTGTCTGAATTGGTGTAGGGTTTCCTGCTCAAGCAGAGGGATGGACTAGAAGACCTCCAAAGTCCCTTCCAACTCTATTATTCTATGTTCTGTGTTCTACAGTAATCCATACATCATGAGTTGAATGGCTACCTAACTTTTATGTAACTAGAGAACAGGAAATAACAGGTGTTTGACATTTCTTATTCCCAATTCTGTCTCTATAGTCTCTGCTGCTTTCATTAGGTGGCAACTACTACACAGCAACAGCTCTTTCTCATACTAAATCAAAGCAATATACTCCTTGGAGCTATTATAATACATTTTCAATTTCTACACGGATTTATTTCTTTTGGCATGGCCATTTTGCTTTTCCTTCCTTCCAGCTTTGCAAACCATGTTGAAAGAAAAAAAGCACCATGTTAGATGAGCCAGAAAATAAATGCAAATACATGCTGTCATTGCTGCACATTCTTTCTGTGTGGTCCATCATATAATTCTTCACACAGCAGGTTGGTTGGAGCCCCATTGAGCAAACTACAGTCACAAAAGTTCAGCCCAAAGAGAACACACAACTTGATTAGACTGTTGTTGTTGTTTTTTTTTTTTGGGGGGGGGGCGTTTAAAAGAAAAAACTTGGAGCTGGAATAC
>JANHFL010001593.1:130371-142068 GCA_032468155.1 Oxyrhabdium leporinum | reverse complement strand
TCAGGATTTTCCCTCCCCAAGAGAAATTCAAAGATCCACCCTCCTGCCTCCATCCATGATCACATGGCCCAATCCAATTCCATCCCAATCGAAGTCCTTCCTTCTGCCACGCCTTCTCCAGGTGCAGGTTGATATGTCCTTGACTCTCTGGGGAAGAATGTTGTGTCTATCTACTTTCCCCAGCTCAGTGTAAATATCCCCCCTCCCATTTTCCCAGGCACTAAGTGTGGCAGCCACAGAGGCCTTCTACAAATATGGCTCCCAAGGCTGACACTTACAACCATTCATTTAACAATGGTTCAAAGTTGCAGTGGCCTTGAAAAAAGTGACCTATGGTCGCACTCATGATCATCGTACCACCCCTGCAGTTATGTAATTGCAATTCTGGGGCTTGGTAAGTTGCTTGCATTTACAACCAGGTGTAGCATCCTTTGGTAACGTCATGGCAATTTGTGATCTTTTTTGCGGATTTCCAGGGGAAAAAATGCCTATTGGGGAATTCACTTAAACATGTGTGATTCGCTTAATGACTATGTGATCTGATTAATGGTTGTGGTGATTCACTTAATGACTGTTGTAAAAATTTTCATAAAATCAGGTCTGACTTGACTTACAACTGCAATGACTTATGGAAATTCTGGTCCCAATGGTGGTCATAAGTCGAGGATTACCCATAAAGAGTTTTATAGGTGATAACCAGAACCTTAAATTTGGAATGGGGCAACTGTGCTGTGGCCAACTCGCCACGGTCAACTTGCCACTGCCAACTCACTGCGGGACAACTTGTTGCAGCCCACTCAGTGTGGGATAATTCACCCCAGGACAATTCAACAATTCAATTATTTAAAATAATTTTAAAAAGCTATTTTAATTTTTGTCATTCACATTTCATTTTGTTCCTCCTTTTGTATTCTTTCTATAATGATTCTGTTCCACCGTTTCTTCAGTATTAATATAACTCTTGTCCCACTGCAAGTTGACCGCAAGGAACTGGTGGTGGTGAGTTGGCTGTGGTAAGTTGACTGGGGCAAGTTGTCCTATACACTCTTGAATTGGATCCAGAAGCAGATTATTAAGACAGTGCAAATCCTGCAGAGCTGTAGTTTTAAAATGGGTGGAGCAGAATTGAGCTACCCCGGTTGAAAATAAAGTAGTCAAGAACACAGTGGTGGTACCGTGGGCTGTACCTTTTGCTTCTGATCTAGATAATTTGTAGTATTCTAAAAACTTCTCCATTCTTACGACTGAGAAAGGTTTTCTACTTGTCTGTCCTAAATGATCTTCAAATGGAACCAATTTTGTTTCTTTGTATTTTTAGATCTTTCCTTCCATATTATAAAAACGTCTCCTAAAGTTGCTTTGGCGATAATGGGCTGCATAGAAATTTAATAATAAAATAAAATTTAAAAATGCTCATCTTTAATTTTGTTTCGATGTTTCAGCAGAAAATGAAGAGCTTGGCCCAAAGACGTCAGTCAGCACCATCCCTGGTTCTCAGCAAAGCTCTGAACAAAGCCAGAACCAGTGCCAGGTAAGATGGACTCTTATTCCTTCTGGCTCCATTTTCATCATAGTGTGGTTTTGATGAGTAACTGTATCATACATGGCTAAACTAGTACCTGGAGGATAAACTGTAAGCAGGTTGATGTTTAGAATGTTCTTGCCTTGGGCAACAGGGAGGTGTGGCAAAGAAAGCAAAGTTAGTAGAAAAACAGACTGCCCCCAAAATTCCATCTTTGTTCTAGCCTTAGATTGCCCAACCCAGACCCAGAAAAAGGACTTTGTGTCCTGAGGTTCCCTGGTTTGTGAGAGTTGCAAAGGAGTGTCTGTATTTTGCAAAGCAATAACGAAATGATTGCTTCTTGAGTTGACATGATGGGAAGTTCAATCTCAAAAAAGACACACACTACTTTATTTCTGCCAGTAAAGCAGAGTTTGGTACCAGGATGATTTATTTACAAATCTTGGCTTGTTTTAACTATGGTTTTATATCTGGATTCTGGTTTCTTAGATCAGCAGCCATAAATGGTGTGGGTGGAAAACAAAGGGATGGTGTGGTGGAAAACAAAGCCTTATTCTTTTTATTCTAAATCAGCTCTGATTTCCATAAGTGCTTAGATATGCACATCAGATGTTATGAAGATTTTAATAATGATACAATTTTGGTTAAGAAATCTGTAGTTGAGATGCTTCTGGTTTAAGCTAAAGGCACTGAAGTTTATGTATTAATTTCATTCTTAATAATTGTTCTCACCAATGTATCTAATTTAGGTTGCCTTCTCAGGTGACAGTTCTCCTTTCAGAAAAAAAAGACAGTTTTCTTAATATTTTACAGACCAATATCAAATCACCATGAATTTGTGGGAAAATGATTTACAGCAAAATCTTTACTTGGACAATCTTTACTTGGACAACTATAGTAAAGTTACGTGTTTAGGAGTAATTTTTAGCCAACATAGCATTTCTTTGCTTCTTATGTAAACTATAGCTATAGGTTCAGTTAATTCTCTCAAAATGCAGGTCAGGAGATTTTGACATTAATTTCAACTGCATGAAATGAATGCACCGTGGGTGCGTCCAGGATAGTAAGAAATATGAATTAAAACGCTGTTTTGTAATAAAGCTTTGGTATGAAAATCCCAGAATTCTTTGCAAGGATAGTTTCATTGGACAGTTTGCAAGATGTAGTGTTTGGCAACAACTTCTGCAAAACTACATTTCAGTGTAAAATGGTTGACAGATGATAAAATTACTGGGATGTTTGTACAGCATTTTCTGCAACATTTTTTCTCCAAGTGCTTTACATTGGCCACCTCAAGATTAGCTGATTTTTTTTACATCTTTGTGTTTAATTATTATCAAATAAATTTCTAAGGCTATATTTATAACCTCTCCTACTCTTATAATTTATTGGAATTGCAGCTATTCAAGTCATTGGCAAAATTGCAAGCAAACACAACTAGCTCATTTTAATCAACACGTAGGGCTCCATTCAGTTGGTTCTCTCTCCTTCTCAAAATTGCTTTTGTGTTAACAAGAATCATTCTTCATCAATAATCAAACAAATGGTATTTGGATTTTCTACTCCATGTTTTCTGAAAATGCTTAACTCTTGTGGCTTGCTTTTTTCTTCTTCTGAAGAAACAATCAGTGCTATGTTTAACACCTTAAATGTCTTGTTGTAAAAGCTGTTTTAATACTTATTCACAATTTTTAAACAAAATATTAAATTCAAGTTTAAATAGATTACAGTTTTCTTTTGGTACTAAATGCTAATGTTAATAGTCACTCCAATGTCTTACGAGTATTTGATGAATGACTATAAAACTCCTTCCCAGCTGCATCTTATATCTGCAGAGGTTTTATATGAATATCCTATTTTAGCAGCTGATTCATCTCTGTATTGATTGACCTTAAGGAGAGAATTTGGTTAGGAAATATTTAGAAAAGCTGGCATATTTATATTTTCATGGCCTTTTATAGGCAATTCTGATGTATTTTTTTTCCTGCTGCATGGAAATCACATCAAAATGTAATATTGGCCATAGGTTACTGATTTAAATCAGTTGAAATACAGTAACTAATTTAAAATAATATTTAAATGTTAAAGGAAATGAAATTGAATATTTCAAAGTAGCATTTTGGGTTTAAAAGTTTTGTTTTTTAAAAAAATATTTTTGGTCTTAAACTTGGCTTATGATTGAGTAGTTGATGCTTTGCAAAATAACTATTGTTGAATTGAGTTGAACTATTTCTGACAACTACTATAAGCCTTTAACCATTTTACTTTGCTGTGATTTATTTCTGCACAGTTGTTTTGTAAATCTAAAGTAGTTTTCAGCTTTACTGAAAAGAAACTTGTATAAAAATGAAATCGAAATGAAATCGGGCAATACAATCAAACACCTATTGTGCATTTGTATATAGATCAACCTTTGATACTCATTAGTTTTGAATCTCTCAAAAACTGGTTTCATGATTATTTCTGAAACAAAGTCAAGACATTCCTTAGTGACTATCTCTTTCTCCTGTGATCCAAAAATAGAGCTAGAAGTTTGTAAGTTTGTGAAAATAATACTTCTTGGAGGTGTCATCCACCTCCTCTTTTGGCCCTACCTGTGTTCCTAGAATTGATATTTCTTTGAGCACTCATTCTTGTTTGTCATTGCAAAACAGTTTCCTTGTATATAAAATGAAAACCTAACTAAAATCAGATAAATCCTCTTGGCCATGAACCACGTGATGATGGAAAGTGAAAGTACAATATTGATATCATCCCATTCTATCTAAAATTGTGCAGGAGGAGAGCTGTGGTAGTCTGTGGTAGGCAAACATCAGGAGGAGTCTCATAACATTTTTCAGACTAACAAATTTTATTAAAAGGTATTTGAGCATCTGATGAAGTGAGCTACAGTTCACAAACTACACCTTTTAGTAATCGGTTTGTATGAAAGGGTACAGACTCCTGATGTTATCTGTTAATTGTTATTTCAGACTAACTGGATTCATTAGTGTTCTTATAGCTAATATTATCCTAGTCCAATCTGAATCACAAATTGAAGCAAAAATAGAACATTAATAAGGTGTCTGATCACTTCCTGTCTCTGGCATTTACAAATCAGTTTGTTCTCTAAACAATCCTGTTCTATCTTCTGTTTCTTTGTTGTCATAATTATAGGACTGCAAGATACCGTAATTCTTCTATTCTGCTTTTTCTGTCATAATTTCACCTATCAAATAATGGTGTAGGCATGGCTTCTTCCATAAATAATACTTCCACCGAAAATACTGCAACCAAGTTCACACTAGACATATGTTGAAAATGGTAACATCAAGCAGCATCTGCTCACTTACGGTCTGCCTTTAAAAAAACACAGATCTTGCATTTAACTCCATTAAAATTTTATTGAGGAAGATATTTGTGAATATGGAAAATACAGTTAAGATCTACTTGTTTAGCTCTGAAATTTTATTGTGTGGGAAGTGTCTCATTGGTGACTCTTCATGCAGTGTTTTAGATTTGTCTGAAACAAAACATCTTTTTTTTTTTCTATGGAGAGATATTAATTGAAATCAACACTAGCTAACAATTATATTAGAATGAGCCCAAGAGACTTTTGTTCGCATAAAGCATGAAACCATATTGTATTACTTTCTGCTTTTGAGCAGAACAAAAATGTTAAAAATAGATAAAACTTTTGACTTCAAATCTAAGGGGTTAAAGATAAGTACAGCTGGGGGGGGCACACGTGGCCCTTGAGAGCTCCGTTTTTGGCTGGTAGAGGCACCATGGGCCGGTCCTTCGCTGTTTCCTGGGTGGTCCTGTGGGCCAGATCTAAGCACCCCGCTGGCTGGATCTGGTCTGCGGGCCTTGAGTTTGACACATGTGTTGTAGGGAAAGGAATGGCAGAACTTAAAAGAGGGATCAACCTAGAATCTCTATGTAGCCAGAAGCGGACTAAGCCTACCCTCCCAACCCCCCTTGAATTCCGTTGACCCTTTTGTAACACCTAGCAGGTGCTAAACTTTAGTTGAAAATATTCCTGTGCACAGGCATAAGTAGCAATAAATCAATTTTATTGGAATTTCACATGTGGACCTGATCTTTTGTGCCCGACAATTAGTTTTGCTTTAAAAGCTATTTGAATCCTATTCATAATCCTAATTTTAGATTTGCAGGCACATAGGAAAAGATGTGGTTGTAATGGTATTTTTTCCATCCATGATGAACAATACCAAAGCTCCATGTTTCATGGAAATTCTCCTCTTGTCTAAATCACAGTAAATGATTTTGACATGTTATTTTCCAGCTCTGCGCCAAATGCTAAATATTCCTAGATAACAGTGATCACATACGTTATCTGGTAATGCAATCAGTTTAGCTCCAATATGGAAATACAGTATGTACTTTAAAGAATTGTACTCTGTGTCCTCAAGGGTTTAATTTGGATTGTCTGAGTTATGTGGCTGAGAGATAGTAGAAGATTTAGTAAATATAAATTATCAAAAGAACTTAACTGTCCGATTCCAGTAGACAGTGTTTCATAAAAACATGCCCTATAGGCTGTTTTCTAAAGCAATAAGAGCTTTGGTTAATCCCTTGCATTCATTTTTATTTTTAATGTGCATAGATTTTTATCTCCACATGGGAGGGGGGAAAAACATGACCACACTTTCATTGTCACCTTTAGGTTTCTGGAGATGTTGCCCATACACTTAACTGCTCTTCATCTTTACCAGAAGACCTGGATGTATTTCAACCTAAAAAAACCTTTTCTAACCAATGCAAAAGATTTGCTGTTTTCAAGTCTAAATGCTTATTCTAACAGCTCATATTTTAGCTTAGTCTACCCTTCTTTAGTAAAACTAAAATATAGGATGTGGGGAAATTGATCACCTGGATAACAATTGTACCCAAGAAGATGAGATTGAGAACTTCACTTTCAAAAATTTGCAAGACCGGCAAAGCTATATTGCCATTCAGAATTTAAAGCTTTGAAAATGTATCAGTGCCCTACAACTGTTTTGCAAGCAGTTGAATGTGTAACATTATCATACTGAGTAATTGCGCTATTGTATCTTCAGCTGCAAGTCATGGATAGACCCTGCAGAGTGTTCTACCGAGGGAGAATTAAAACCATCTAACCTTATAGTTATGAGGGCAAACACTGTTGCTATTATGGAGCAGTCCCAGAATAAACAAGGATATGACCTACACACCTGAGAAAACACCTTATTTCAGCTCTCTATATGGAGCACTCGATACTGCAAAGTCCTTTTGTCATTTAGTGATCAGGCAAAAAGTCTGCCCTTCCCTGTTAGACGTTTGTCGTTCAGCCCAAAGTGGAGAGAGATATTCACATTTTTCAGCAATGGGGAAGTGAAAAAGTTTTGGAAAAAAAGTGCATTCCTTTGTCATTCACATGACAAATAAGCAGTGTTTCCTTGTTTTAAGGTAGTGAACTGTGAGATAGAGGTAGCCTTTGCTTTCCATTTTTCCTACTGTGTTTATCCACTCGTAGCCTCTCTTGTTCCATTTTTCTTCTATTAATGTCATTTGGCACAAATTCTTAAAATTTCCTTTTTGGCACTCTCAGCCAAAGCTTGGAATGTGTCACTGATCTAGGAACCCAGCTATGTGCAATACACATGCCTATGGTTGCTTTTGATCCCAGTTTGGTCTAAGGGTCAGGACATGCAAGAGTTATTTGGTGCTGTCATCCTGTGTGATTTGAATTTTGGATCCCATTCTATCCCATTCCTCAAAATATACTGCAGATATAAAGCAGCGTTCAAGGCAGAAAATGAAAACTGCTGGTTGACATACTGTGGTCCAGGAAGGATTGTGTCATAAGATATTCCTCAATAGGTAGATTTTTTTTTCTGTAACATTGCTATGAATTGAACTTGTGGTGAGACTGAGGCAACTTCAGAAGCCAGAATCAAAATACTGATTTTGAAACGATTAATTTAAAACCTCCAGGATAAAGCTATAGGGAATTATGCCGTTTCCTTGTTCTGCCCATTTACTCCAGCTGTCTTCAGAAATCTTTCTCTGGATATTACTTTGGAAGCTAACTGGTTGGGGATTAGGGACAAGCGTAGTACCATGTTTTCTGGAATACCTTTTCTGGAAGTCTTATCTGGCATAACGACTTTCCAGCCCTAGGAGAAGAAGAGATCTTGTTTGTCATGGCCTTTTACAATTTGATTTTGGGCTTTATTCTGCTGTTGAATATTATTCTGGGTTTCCTCCAACCTCCAACCTCTTATTTGCTTTGGAAATAGCAATTATTCAAGGTGCATATTTGTTCAACAAATAAATAGGTCAATTTAAAAACAATAGTATTTATTAATGAAAATGGCCCTTGCCATTTTGTGCTTTGCCTGAGACAGACAGCACAAAATATAATGGGTGAAATTCCCTGCTTCATATGCATGAATTGTTTCAAGTATTTTGAAAGAGAACCTACAACACGTTTCACAATGTGCCTACCGGTCCAGAAAGACCACAATTGAGCCCAAAATTTATATTGCTAAGCAAGAATTGTTAAGTGAGTTTTGCTCCATTTTACGGTCTTTCTTGCCACGGTTGTTAAGGGAATCACTGCAGTTGTTAAATTAGTAACACAGTTGTTAAGTGGATCTGGCTTCCCCATTGACTTTGCTTGTCACAAGGTCGCAAAAGGTGACCTTGGGACATTGCAACCGTCATAAATATGAGCTAGTTGAATTTTGATCATGTGACCATGGGGATACGGCAATCGTCGTAAGTGTGAAAAATGGTTGTAAGTCACTTTTTTCAGTGATGTTGCAGCTTGAGTGGTCACTTAAATGAACTGTTATAAGTCGAGGACTACCTGTAATTGAATGGGAGAATTCTGAGAAATTTCAGGACTGTAGGCAAGATAAGGAACTTCGAAAATATCCTAGAAGCAGCAGTTGCAAATTGCTTTTGTATTGTTTTCACGAAAACACTTAAGAACATGATTATGAAGTCATCCTGAATCAAGCTTGATTCAAAGAAGACTTTTCACTCGTGCCTTTTAATGTTGTTTTCTTTTTTAAAACCTTAAGAGTTTTCCATTTGTTTGTTTTTATAATAATAGCTCGAGATGGTCATTAATAAAAAACCAACAGGGGCTTACTGAGATAACTAAAAAGTGTTTAGGAGAAAATGGCAACCATTTGGCAATTTAATGTAATTTATATAATAAACCGTCCATGAAGCTTGAGTTTTGTTATGCCCTATATATATTAATGAATTGCACTGCAGACATATGCGTTTTGAGCAAAAATAATGTAATTTTAATTACTATTACACCTCTTAATAAAAATAGTAAAGAAAAGTTCTCCTGTAGCCTACTTGCAAATTATCTTTTCATGATGCCGGCAAGTTAGAATATCTGAAGGGGTCAAAGTTAGACATTTAAAAATTCCACTGCATCAGAAATAGGCAGTGTGATTCCAGAAGAGTCTTTTCAAATGTTTGCAGACTTCGTAAAGTTAGAGTAATTTGAAAGGAGAACTGAAACATGAATCTCAAGAAACACAAATTACAGCTGGGGTTTGTATTATTTAAAGAGGTATGTCCTAATATACATCCAATTAATAACTGACTTTATCATTTTATAAACAGGATATGGTTTATATTTTTAGAGCTCTTAATTGAATTAATATGATTCATCATATTGTACCCTGATGCCTTTCTCACTCCAAATATTATCTTCCTTATTCATTACAATGAACTGGTGAATTTCTACTTGGGTGATTCTAATTATATGAGTCTTATTTTCCCATAAAGAAAATAAGTCTAAAGCCAAAAATTCCCATAATATTTTTTATTGTGAGAAGAACAGAATTTCTGCCTGTCTTTCTACAGTATTTTCTCAGCAGTTGAAATTAGTGAGCAAACTACTCATAATATGAAAAGAAACTGCTGTAAAAGCTTGTAGCCTTTTCTCTCTCTCTCAGCCTACAAAGGATTACTCTGGAAGATCTGAAAAATTAACTAAAATAATTTGTATATCTCAAAATACTAAGAAACTAAACATACTTTGGCGAGCAAAAATTGAATCTGTTGTGACTCTTGGCTACAGTAAAGTAGTGATGCATAAAATTTGATGTGATTAACATTGATAAAGCCAGGTATTGCATTTCACTGGATGTGCAAACTACCCAACAAAGACTTGAGATAAATAAGATAAATAAATGTGCTTATCTCCGGTAGCTTTTGTAGGTCAATGAAGTATTGTGAAGATATTACCTCAGGTCTTGATTATGTGTTTGAATGAATAAACCATCTTACAAAGACCCCGTACTGTAAAAGTGACCAAACATCTTGTTCAACTTTTCCCAGATTCACTACAACAGTTTGGTGTGGTTTCAAATCATTTCCAAAGTATGAAATAATGTCATTTTATTCTAGTGCATTCTAGGATGTACAGTTTCCTCTTAATGCCTTGAGAGTGATTTGTCTAGTAGTTTAACCTGTGGAGTTACTAAAGGTGAACAATGTGCTTCTTTCTGGCTAATGGCATTCATCAGCTGGTTTTGCTACAATAGGTTTTCCTCAGAAGGGTGTGGAACAAGGTGTAGTTTTCTCATGATTATATAAATATAATTATATTAATATAAAACTATCTTCTGATGCAGGGATGATCCTACAGGGTTCCAGATTTTCTGAACTAAATATAATTCTCAGTATTCCTCACTATTGGCTTTGTCAGTTTGAACTTTGTTTTGAACTAAAATATCTATCCGACCAACTGCTGATATAGTCCAGCTTTCTGTTTCACACTGGCCTGCCATGAGCCCAAGGGAAGGACATTTTAGTAATCCCAATCAAGTCCAAACTTGTTTTCAGAAGCATATTGCCTACTATGATAACTATTGTATAGTTAGTTGCATGAATAGCCTTATACTTTCTGTTGAAAGCCTGGCTTTCATCATCAGGCTTTTAACAGATGAATAGGAAGACATTAACGGATTTAGAGTAGTAGAGAAATACAGCTATGGCTATCCCATAGTCTCCAATCAAAATAGATTTTGACCATGCGGCTTAGCAAAGTGGAAGAGTTGCCCTTCGAGTGAACAATATGATGCTTATAGAAGATAATGCCAACTGTATTTATCCATCTACTGTGCTGGTTTAGGTGGAATTTGGGTCACTGTACATGTAGCGTACTTTTGTCACAGTGGTCAAATTCAGAAGAATAAAGCAATCTGCGGAGGTTAATTTCTGTACAATGGGACAATCAAAATATAGTTTAAAGTTCTATATGCAAATCAAGATCATGCTCTTCGATGAGCTTTGGTTTCTTGATTTAATCTTCAGGTAGGTATCTGGTGTTTTAGCATTTCAATTTGAGGTTTCGTTTGGCCTCTGAAGACTAGACCACAGCTTTATCTTAGAATAGATACCCAGGGAATTTATATTTCATTTGTGGATCTTAGTTTGACATGTGGAATCTATTAGCTTGAAAAGTTCAGGCAGTTGCATAATTACTTGGAGGTGCTTAACCCTGTATAGTATTGAAAAGAATACTTTTAAACACCAAATTGGCAAAGAAGGGGATAATCTGGCCTACTCCTGCCTGTCTGATATCCAGTCTCATTGAACCAGTGAAACTTGCCTGTTCTTTAACATTCTCTTACCACACTGCTGAATAATCACTCATTAAGCTGCTGTTGAAGTGGGGTTATTGATACACTTCTTTTGGTGGAAATGTTCGAGTTATGTGTAGCTCAGGTTAACTGCACTCCCAAAATGGGAACATCGTTTTAGACAAAATATGCTTTAAGTCGTAAAACTGGTTCTGCCATGTAAGGTTCAAGGTGTTGATGTTTGCATTAATGAATGTAGAGGTGAACAGTCTTTTTTTTTTGCCTGAAGCTGCATTTCTCCCATATGCCCTGTTTGAAATTCACAGGTGGCTTATAGCTGTTGATGTAAAAAAATATAAACAAGTTAACAGTTTTTGGACTTTTTTTTTTGTACCCTAATATCCCTAACACGGCAAATAAGCCCAACTTGGGGAAGGGAAAATTAACAGGCGCTGAGGGTATTTTCAGCTTCTGTAAAAGAGTCCCCCCAAAAAAGTTTGAAAGTTTTGGCCCACCCTGTTGTTGGGGCTCTGGGAAGAATCCTACCAATCATCCATAGGTTATCTCCCCATTTAATGGAACAAGAAAGTA
>JANHFL010001593.1:103453-120755 GCA_032468155.1 Oxyrhabdium leporinum | reverse complement strand
AAACTCTTTCAATAAAAAAAAAAAAAAAAAGATGATAAGTCTGGATTATTGCTGACTTGCGAGGCGGTTGCAGATAGTTGCTTTCCTGCCAGTGGATGTGAGTCATATTCATGTTGAAGTTCATGTCCTTCCAGCACCAGCTGTCATGGTTTCCCAAGTCAGCAATATTATTAGACCCCCTGAATACTCCAGCTGCACTCAGCAAGGGTTGCAACAAACACTGAGATGGTGAAGCTAGGAAGCAGCCAAACACAGCATGAGCCCCTCTATCCAGATCCTGAAAGGTTCTTTGGGTGGCCAGCTGTTCCCGTTGCTGTCATTCTAACAAGCAGGAGCAAGCAAGGGAGGTTTAAGGGCTCTGGAAGCAATATATAAATAGTCAGATGCAAAGCAAGAAAAGGAAAGTTATGTATAAAAACTAATAGCAATTATAACGCTTGATTTAGCGTGTCTTATCGTGTAGCCATAGCCAAATCAAAGTTAGATTAGAACCTGGCTTGCTTTGGAGAAAACTGGAAGAAATTTATTGGAATCCAGCTAACCCTAACCCTCCAGCTAATATAGGGAGTGTAAAATCTGGTTAAATCCATTTGTGCCTCTATAATTTGTAACAGCATCATGGACTGCTTAGAATTGGGCTTTTACAGTTAACTCTCGGTTTTATGGACCCCGGTTTAGCAGACATGAAACCTCTGTGCATTGCCAATTTTATATATATATATATATATATATGAGCCGTGGTGGCACAGTGGTTAGAGTGCAGTACTGCAGGCTACTTCTGCTGACTGCTGGCTGCCTGCAATCTGGCAGTTCAAATCTCACCAGGCTCAAGGTTGACTCAGTCTTCCATCATTCTGAGGTGGGTAAAATGCTGACTCAGAGGAGGCTGTAAAGCACTGTAAAGCAGTAAACCACTTAGAGAAGGCTGTAAAGCACTGTAAAGCGGTATATAAGCCTAAATGCTATTACTATTGCTATATTCTTTTTTAAAAAAATCAATCTTCAATTTGACTTATAGATTGTTCCTTTTGATTTTGTAACAGGGAAGGCTGCTTCTCCCCAATCAGTCCGGAGACATGTCCACTGGTACAATCCTTCCTTTCTCCAGCTCGAGCGTTCCTATTGGAAGGACATGTACAACTGAAGACAGGTCTGCAGACTCAGGAACGACACCTGTTCCTCTTTACTGACATCCTTGTGGTTGCTAAATCCAAGTAAGTTTTCTTGCAGAATATGTCCCCTTGATAACAGTCAACATCCCTTACTATATTTTATGTTGGGCAGTTGGCTGGAGATTCAAAATTCCTTTGCTTTGCTCACTGACATTTAGATTTCTTTAAATTATACAACAGGACATTAGATGCAAGCAGAAAGTTGGGTGATCGGGAGGCTAGTTAGCAAAAGTGAATAGCCTTTGTTATTCTGTGTGGGTTTTCATTACTAACCAATGTGCTCATCTGAAAAAAGAGAGGAGCCCCATTTGATTTTGTGACGAGGGCAGAAAGATTGAGTGAATGCTGTGAAATGTTTTTGCCTCTTCACCAGGTAATAATCAAGCAGTGTGAAATTCTGGGTCATTAACCTGCAGGGGATAGGTAACTCAGAGGATTCCAGTGCCTGTCACCCTTCTATTTCCTTCTACTTTGTTTGGCTTTAAAATTAAATGATGCTAGTGCTGTTAAGTAGTTGAATGTGGAGCTCCAAAAAAGCCCCTTCATTTATCTGTGTCTAACGTGACCTTTGAGAATGCTTGTTCAAACTAGTAACTTATAAATTGAAGCTTAATGGAAAAAACCCCCCAATTCTTCTCTTGCTGTTGTAAGGCCTTATACAGGCTTAAGTTACTGGAAATGGAAATAGCCTTTTATGGTTTGCAAAGAGAGTCAGTCTAGCTGTGTTCTGCTAAGAACTTAGATTTGGCATTTATCTGTATGATTACAAATATTTTCAGAGCTTCAGAAAAGATGTCTCATCGGTGACATCAGGTTAGATGTTTAACTCTGATTAAGGGGTCACATGCCGTTTGGAGCACTGTTTGTTCCAACGTCTTCCTCATCCTTTCAGAGAAGTTCCCCCCTCCCCCAACTTTTATAAAGGTAACCAGGTATTCACTAAACAGAGATATTAGATTAACTGAGAAACCCGAGTAGCCTAACTTCCACATTGACCATCTGCCATTGAAACCAGAGGGAAAGATGTTGAAAGATGTTTCAGATTGCTCTCGACTTTATTTTGTCAATTGAGATTATCACTGGAAAAATACACATCATTCAAATATTCTTGCATATAATTCAATATGCTACAGTGTATGCATGGCTCGTCCCATGTGCTCATGGTACACACCATTCTTCTTCAGCCAACTGAAGAAAATAAGAATTGCATTGTTGGATTGGCACTGTCCTGTATTTTTTTAACAGTGGCCCTTCAGATGTTTTTATGAAGCTTATAGGTAGATTAATTACTAATTTATCCCCCAAATAATCATGGAAATATTCTATTCCAGCTGTCCCCAGCTGTTTGCATAATTGCTTTTTTATAGAGAGGAAGCATGATCACAAGTTCAAGATAGTCCGCCTACCACTCCTGATTCTTTGGCAAAGAAGGATTTTTCATTATGGCTTTTCCTTCATAGTTTTTATGCATAACTGCACATGAATTGTCGCTCAGGTTTGTCTATAGCTATAAACACTGCAGTACAATGAGGTTGATATGTCAGAGTTCCAGTTCATAACTTTGATTTAATTCTGAATTGTTAGATGAATAATCGTAAGATCAGCGTCAAGCTTGATTGCACACAAACAGCTTATTTAGGCTCTGCTGTGTTTAGTAACATCTTTCAAACACTTTCTGTTAATTTAGAAGCACAAGGAAGACAAAACATTATGTACATGCTTACAAAACACTGCACTTCCAAGAAACCTGTTTCTGAGATACAATCAGTGTAAGGACCAGGGTTCTGTTTTTTCAAACTAAATAAGAACTGATTTATATATCTGCTTACTTTGCCTGTTCCAGTTTTTACTTTCCATAAGTGAACTCCAATTTCATTTGAACAGAAGGATTGTTTTTTTTTTGTTTTTTTTTGTTCCAGTAGCTATTCCTGAAGCTGCTTTTCCCTGGGCGAAAAAAAAATCTGCCACTGATGTCTAAGGACATGTAATTATCTCTTAAAGCAATAACTGGATATATACAATGAAGCACTAAGCATAAGAGCCCTGTCCTTCACACGCTTTGCTAACAAAGTATTAATAAATTACTTTGAAAAAAAATTGTTATGTTAACAGGACTGGATGATCTTTCCAGGCAGACATTTTTGTTTTCACAGTTCTTATTTTAAGAACTGGTATTTTCTCTGATTTGCATGCTAATAAACATAGTTCTCTTGCCTTCTTTCTCTCTTGGAACATTTTACATGAGTATTACAAATTGATATTTTTTAGGGGTTAATCTCCTTTCATATCAGATCTTCCAATTCTGAGCGGTATAGGTAGTTCTCAACTTACGATAATTGGGACCAGAGTTTCTGTTGTTAAGCCAGGCAGTTGTTAAATGAGTCACACCTGACTTTACAGCCTTTTTTGTCACAGTTGTTGAGTGAATCGTGGCAATTGTTAAGGGAAATCTGCCTTTCCCCATTAACTTGGCTTGTCGGAAGCTGGCTGGGAAGGTCACAGGTGGTTATCACATGACCGCCGAAAGCTGCAATTGTTGTGCCAGTTGTCAGTTGCACAAATTTTGATTATGTGTCATGGGATGCTACGATGATTGTGTGAGGAATGGTGGTATGGCACTTTTTTTTAGTGCAGTTGTAACTTTGAATAGTCGTTAAATGAATGATTGTAAGTTAAGGACTACCTATATTTGATTTACTAGGTAAGACATTGTACAGCAGCCCCATCCAAAAGACAAAGTTTTGTTGAAAACAAAGTAAGTTAGAATGCCAGAAAAAAAAGCAGACTCATTCCATCATGACCAGTTTGGAAGAAATGAAGGCCATAATTCTGTACTCAAGCTTTCCTGTGCTTTTCAGCACAGAAATCTTCCTTGCAGCCTCCAAGAAGGGATAGACCATGGGTGTCAAACTCGATCGTATCACGTGATGCATCGCGATGTTTTTTGCCTTTGCAGAGCCAGGATGGGTGGAGCCTCCTTTGGCCTTGTGAAAGTGGAAGGATACACGATGACACCAATGTTTTAATTCATAAGTATCAGACTTCATGGAAGCGCTGAAGCTTCATTCATAATTCTCCAGCTATTTGACCCCACATTCAGTAACTGGCTAATTGTTATTGCAGTAGTCATATCTACACAGGGGAACAATATCTACAGAATACAGAATTCCATGGAAATCCATGCTCAGAGTTTAACTCAGAGTTTAAATCCTAGGTCTTTTTCTTTATTTTTTGTGAAAATGGACTTTTGGCTGCTAATTTCCCACGCTGGAATGCAGAAGACACCAACTCCATGCTTACATAATGGTCTCCTCCGGTCTTTCCCTCCAACTTTGCTAACCGTGGCCCTCATAACAGTGTGAAGCCTTAAATGGTGCGTTTTAATCAAGGTTTTAACAAAGCTGTCTTTTAGTGCAACTTCATGAAGCAAGAGGCCATTTCTGGGTTCTATGCTAGAGCTTCCATATTATATGAATTGATCACTGTGGGAACCTTGGAAGGAAAAAAATAGCCTGTCTCCACACTGTAGACAATGGAAGGGGGGATTTTCTCCCTCTCAAAGATAGGCACTCTAGCGATTGGAAATCAAGACAGCTGTATGAGGCAAAATGGAGGCCGTTCACATACCTTTTCTACCTATGTCATAGAACCCTTGCTTATTTGAGTGCATTTGAATGTTCACCCTTTATTTTCCTAAAAAGGGATTAAATCCTTGAGAGATTGCAAGAAAATTATATTTCTCTGCCCCATAATTGTAGAATGTGCTTCATCAGTGTTTATTTGGACTTGAAAATCATTTATTGTCCTAACAGAGTGAGTACAGGTAGACCTGGACTTACAACAGTTTGTTTGGTGACCATTCAAAGTTATCACAGCACTGAAAAATGTGACTTAATGACCCTTTTTCACAATTACGACTTTTACAGCATCCCCATGATCATATGATCAAAATTCAGATGCTTGGCAACTGGTTCATATTTATGACCGCTGCTGTGTCCCAAAGCCATGTGATCACCTTTTGAGACCTTCTGAGAAGCAAAGTCAGTGGGGAAGCCAGATTCACTTAACAACTGGGTTATGGCACAGGAGACAAAATCCTTGTATGTTCAGTCACACTTGGCCAATAAAGAATTCTATTTCTATTAACTTACCAACTGCATATTCACTTAACAACTGTGGCAAGAAAGGTCGTAAAGTGGGGCAAAATTTGCTTAACAAATGTCTCACTTAACAACAAAAAGTTTGGGCTCAATTGTGGTCATAAATTGAGGACTGCTTATGCTGTGCTGATTCATGGAACTTCATAAAAAGGACATTTATTCATGGGTTTGTTTATTTGTCACATATCTACACCGTCCATATCTACACTCACCTAAGTTTCTCTAAGTGATTTCTATATGGTCAAATTAGCGAGGTACACTAATTAGTGAGATACAGAGTAAAGCTCTGTAAAAGCCATATTGAAGTATTAGCATAGGATTCTGCATCAGTTCACCCTTCCCTCCTTGGATAATTTCTAATCCAAAAACAATTGATTTGGAATTTCCAGAATGGAACTTAGGGGAATTGTGTAATAGAAGAAAAGTATTTGAATCTTCCTTTATTTCTGTGGACATCATGCAGCTGCCAGTGCATTTTGTCCAGAGCTGTCTTTGCATCTGTGGATATTTGGGTTACTGCCAATTTCCCTGGACAAAAACAAAACAAAACACCTACTTACAACTAGATGTTTTTAGAAAAATAGAGCATTATCAATATAAGCCAGTCCTCTGAAATCCTTAAAGTTTAAATGCATCCACATTTAAGACCTAAAGAGCTGCATGTGATAGATGATAGGTCTATGCTGCAGCTTAAACGAATGTTTCAGTTTGCACCTGTCTCTTTGTGGCCTGCTAATATTAATTTAAAAAAACCTCCAAAATAAGAAGGGTTTAACTGAAATTTAAAATAGGAAGCTACAGTAAACATAATGAAACATACTTTGGTAAAAAGAATTTTAGTCTTTCCTAAAAGACCAGTGGTCAGTTCAGGGCAGGACAGCTCTAGAAATTTTAGAAACATTCCTGCTGCCATTTGTCATTTGTTCAATAGCCAACATCTAAAGCAGGACTTCTAACTGTAATCTAGGCAAACATGACAGTTTCTAGGATCCATGCTTGCAGTTGTGTGAGCTTTCAGTCTTAAGTGTCAGAGGCAGGTAAACAACACAGAAAGGCTTACTGCTTGTAGTTTTCCATTTATGCTCACTTGCCCAGAGGAAACATTCTTGATTATTTATTAAAACAATTTATTGCAAATAGTATGAGCACCCTCATGTTATTAATAAATTATATGTGGTTTGTAGTATAAGAGTTGTGTTAATATAGTAACTATAAAATTGGAACGTATGAACAAAAATCAACAATAAACAGTTTGTTTTTATTTATTTACTGTATATTTCACATTTTTGAACCACCCAACTCTCTCAAAGAAGGATTCTGGGTGGTGTCCAATAAAACATCAAAATATGAAACAGTATATAAAAATTAAAATGTCAGAGTTATATTTTCATTGTATGTATAATGGCTCTCCATCAGAGTGGGAAGTATGTTTGTCCTGTTTGTATATTTTCAGAATGGTTTGAGATCCCACATATGGATTCCTGGACATATTCTTTAGCACTGAGAAGATAAAATGAATGGGCCCTAATTTCCTGCTGTATTTATAGTGTTAGCAACTTAACAGATGATTTACTTATTAATGTAGACTAGTTTTGGATGATATTGAAATATAGCAACTGAAATCCCTTGTAGCCCTGGGGGGGAGGGCATATACCCTCTATGTTTTTTTCCCTTTCTTTATATTTTTCTATATTAAAAAATATGTCTTTTTATTGCAGGTCCCAGTTGCATTTCAAACTGAAGAGCCAGGCCCGCCTGTCTGAAATGTGGACTGCTTCTTGCTTGGAAGAGGTCTGTGAGAGTAGCACTAATGCCGACCGATCTTTTGTTTTGGGATGGCCCACAACCAACTGCGTCGCTAGTTTCAGGTACAAGAGATTCTTTTAATTGATTTATCTATCGTTGCATATATCCAGGGGTGGTTAAAGACACTGAGCTTGTCAGGTGGAGAGCTGACAGCTCAGGTTCAAGACCTGAGTTAACGCACAATGGGGCGAACTTCCTTACGCCAGCTCCTGCCCAACTGGCAGTTCAAATGCATACAAATGCGAGTAGATTAACAGGTACCATATAGGTGGGAAGGTTAGCACCTCAGTGTATAGCCATGCTGGCCACATGACCACAGAAATTGTCTTCGTACAACACTGGCTCCTTTGGCCAAGAAACAGAGATTAGCATGCCCTAGAGTCCGACATGACTGACAGAGAAACCTTTACCTTTTTGCATATATCCAACTGCTTAAGAGCCATCTTGGGTGTCAAAACTATATTCTGAAGCCATATTAATATTCAGTTATTGAGTTTAAAGAAAAGTGGATCCGTACTCCTGATCTTACCAATGAAAATTTAGAATGAGGATCTGAGTTTGCATCCAGTTGTGGCTTAACTTTTAGCAGAATGCAGTTATGCCGATTCAAATCAAGGTATCTCATTTTGCCATATTCCCAGATTTTTAAAAGCTTCTTTATCCTCCCAGACTATTTGAGATAGATGGTTGGGAGCAGATAATTGGAGACACAACATGTGCAGCAGAAGAGACCCATGAAAATTAGAGCTTGTCATAGAAGCTTTTTAAAGGCCTGAAAAGACAGTAGAACATCAAAGTATGAGTGAAATTCTAGGGCAATTTATGGATTGAAAGGAGGTACTTTTTGGAGGTATTCTGGTTTCATAATATTTAGGATTTTAAATTAACAACCAAGACATGGAAATAAATTGGTAGTCAAGTAAACAGCTTTACATATGACTATATCAGTACCCAGTGATCTTGGGCCAATCAATCTTTTTCAGCCCTGGGAATGAGGCAATGGCAAGCCACATCTGAAAAACCTTGCCGAAAAAACTTCAGGGACTTATCCAGGCAATTTCCAAGAATTGGATACGATTGAACGTAAAAAAAAAGAGTCAGTCCCTACATAAACATTCTACGTGACCTACTATACATCTGCAGTATCCCTTTCTCCCTGAAATCTATAATCCATTTACACTAAGAGGTTTCACAGTTTGATTTACTTCAGTTTATTTCACAGTTTGGGAAAATACAGACTGATTTACAATGATAATGTGATTTTTATTTATCTCCCATATCAATGAAGAAATATGTTTTAATGGATATTCTTGCTTGACTCTCATGTTGACTTTGAAATAATCCAACTTTAAATGCTGGAGTCTCTGTCAGAAAGAAATTCTGAATATGGCATAACCAATGCCTAACTATAGAAGTTAATTACATTATCCAAAATATCCACTCATTATATATTTTGATTCTTTGTAGTTTTAAGCTTGTTGGGTCTGGGGATCAATTAGAAATGAATGCAGATTTTAAAATTAAACTAGGCAATGTGATTAAAGTTCTTCTACGGTGTATGTTCTACTCACAAAGCACTTTGTGTGAGCTGTAGTGGCATTTCAGTAGCAAAACAAGTTTCTGTTCTGGATGGAAACCTGAAGGAAGACTTTTTATATAAATAAAATTGCAGTCTGGGTTTTCTGTTATTACTTTTTTTTTCTTTTCATTTTCAAAGACACTTGGCCTGTTGGCTCCCTGCTTAGCAGATTTGCATATTTTACTCTGGTAATTTATTTGCTACTCTATTCACCTATTCTGAACTGTTATCTAAGTTGGCTTATACTGTAAAGGGATTGCATTTGGTATTGATTTGCTAAAGTTTAAAAATGTGTTCTTAATTATTTCAGTTCCGTCGAGCAAAAAGAGAAGTGGTTCACTTCCCTTCAAAGGTACTTTGCTTTTTCTGTATTCATATTACTAAGTCATTGCTAAGTTAGCCAGGTGCAAAATTTGTATTTGAAAAGGTTCAAGCACAAAGTATCCTGATTTAAATTTGAAACAGCTGCTTTTCATTTACTGGAAATATTCTGAAACATCTAACATTCTAGTCCGGAACACTTCCAGCAAGGTGAGAGCTAACCTGTTTGAATTCAAAACAGTTGCAATATTTTGTCTATCTAATTTAGATCAAACTTTAGACAGTTTCTCATTTTAGTGAGCATAGTTCAGAGATATATAATTTCTTTTTTTTTTTTTAGAGCTAGTGAGCACATTTTAAATTTTGAGAATATGGGAAGTTGCCGAACAGCTTTCAAAATCTGGGTAGAATACAGTTATATAGAACTCAATTAACATAATGTTTCTTGTCACCAACTTTGCTCTGTACTAGCATAGCTTATTTTCTTTTTCCAGGCAAGTAAGCATATTTCTTTTAAAAAATAAAACTAAAAGAGCTTAGATATTCTTTTCACTATTCTAAGAAAATTTATGGAGTTTATTCTTAGAAATGCTCATTCCTAGAAATGAAGTTGATGCTTGAGGATAGTACTTTGCTTTGTACTATGTTAGCTTCTATATTTTTGAAAAATATAAAAAATCAGTTGGGGAAAAAGTCTGAGAAATGCTGAGAAATGTGTCTGTGAATGCATTGCGGTCCTTAAGTTTAGTCTAAATCAGGTTATTTTATGCTCTTCAGAAATGCAATCATAAAGCCAAGTGGGAAAAACTGAGAGATGAATAAGGTGGCTGAGTTTGATTGAATTCTTACTGAATACTTTAAAATAAATATTTTTAAAGGAAAATATCTACAAGTTTTTTGGCTAGCTTTGCTAAAGATGAAATTGTCCCTTAATGTTTATAGCTATTATTGAATGCATTGTCATTCTGTTTTGTGAATTTACTTATAAAGGCTAATTTTGATTTTTGCTTGCTTCAACAGTCGAATCAAAGAAGAGAAAGCAAAAGACTATCCCAAGAGTATTCCGTTGAAGATTCTTGCAAAGGATATTGGAAATTGTGTATATGTAAGTGTTTCTGACTCCCAGTTTGAATGAGGAGTGTGTCCAATGCAAGTGTTTTGTCTGCTTCTTCAGAAGCAGCTGTAAAGGAACAGATGATGCCCTTTTGAGTTGTACACAGAGTTCACAATCTTCTCTATTTGTTTGGCTACTCTGTCTGGTTCCTCAGATTTTTGGTTTACTACCGGTACTGTGGCTAATAGTTAGTGTGAGCACTCTTTCCTAATCAAGGGATATGCGTGCTTGAGACTCATAGAACCAAGGTTGGCTAAATGCTTGAGAATTCCATCTGTCCATCATGAATACTTAACAGTTACATGGCAGTGCAAAACTTTAGTAAAGTTTAAACAACAGTGCACTCTTAATATCTATGGAGATTCTCAGTCATCCAGGTGATGGTTGCCCCAAAGACTGGGCTTTCTGATTTTTTCTTTGAAGACATTTCACTTCTCTTCTAAGAAGCTTCTTCTTAGCACTGACAGGATTGGATGGTGGGGAATGGAAGGATTTATACTCCTTGCAAAGAGCTGATCATTTGCATTATTTTAGAGAGTTATTGAGGCCACCAGGAGGTTCATCTGTGTCTTCAGGGTCACCTGAGTAAATGGGTGTGGAGCCTTCTTGGAATTGTTGAAGGACCATGTTGTAGACTGGAGATAGATGATGTCGTATCCCTCTGTTGAAAGAGGACTGTTAACAAAAAACAAAGTCCAGTTGCCTCTTGAAAAAGCACCTTTGGGACAGTGCACTGTTAAACACAACAGTTCAGGACAGCGCAAAACAGATGCACTTTTCTCTCCAGGACTGATTATTCTTAAAAATGCAATATAATAGTACCAGAAATACTAGTGAGGAGGCAATGGAGTGGCTTTTTAAAATAGGTTCGGTTTGTGGATTGCTTTTTTTCACCAACTAGAACAGCTGGATATCCCAAGGGATCAGCTTCATTTTATCTACAAATTGGGGTTAAGTGAAGGGGGGGGTGACATAAGCAGCCCAAATTACTTTTATCACATTCTCACCAAAGGCAAGCTGTATGCAAATCTGCTGACCTATTCCCAGGTGCCAGATATCACTACTTTGCAGAAATGTTAGCTTTGTTTTGTTCGTGTCATAATTATTCAGGTGCATCCTGGAGCAAAAATAGACTTGAGTTCATACTGCTTCAGTTTACCTTCTGTGGCACTGTGCTGTATAATTTTCTGCATCTCTGTGGCAGAAGGCTATTTTGAGCATCTGGTGAAAAGGAAACTCGCAGAGATTTTGGAATTAGAAGCTCTGTGGCTGGTTTTGAACTTAATTGTGAAACGTTTAATATGTATGTTGATTTAAAAAAGGAGATCTTTCTCCCAAAAATAATGTTTCTGGCTAAAATAAGCCTCTTAAGATCTCCTGGTTAAGATTTTGCACTCGTTGTAGATTCTTCCTGAGAGGGATTGAAATTATGGATCATGGTATTTGAAGAAAAATTTCAGACTCCTATCGGCTGTGATTACAAGATTATATTTAATGAATCTAGAAAGAAGACACCCCCACCAATTTAGAGGAGTTCAGAATCAAGTTTTAATTAACTAGAGCTTCTTGTGTCATGCAAACTGGGAACGAGGCTTAATATTGTAGCTAAATCCTGGAATAATGCTAATTTTTAAAAAATAAAAAAATTGGTGCTTACCTCATTTTGTCACAGTAGGCAGTACAATAACATTTACTTAAGGGAAGGAAAAAGGAAAAACTTTCATGTTCCTTATTTTTTCCATAAAGAGAGTAGAAAATGTCTACCAGTCCTAAACCCACTGTTGCTTATATACTTTGGGCTGAAATTCAATATAGCATGAGGTGCAACTATAGGCAATATGTAAAATAAATCCCTTATTATTTAAAATCTCAAAATAAGAATATAAAAAAACCCAAACCCTTTGCTGAGATCTAGTTCTAGTTTACATGCAGTTAGAGCAGGGATGTCAAACTCGATTTCATTGAGGGCCGCATCAGGGTTGTGTTTGACCTCGGGGTGTGTGGGGCCATGGTAGGCTGTCACTTGTGTTGGGGGTGCCTGTGGCAACCCGAGCGCTCTGCTAGCGAAAACGGGCTCCCAAGCTCTGTTTTTGGCTGTGGCAGCCTCCTGGAACCCTCTGTCACCGAAAATGAAGCTTGGGGGGGAGGTGTGTGCTCCGTTTTCACTGGCAGAAGCACCATGGGCCGGTCCTTCACTGTTTCCAGAGCGGTCCCGCGGGCCAGATCTAACCACCCCACGGGCCGGCTCGGGCTCCCGGGCCTTGAGTTTGACACCCCTGAGTTAGAGCATCTGGTTTTGGTTTTTGTTTTCATCCTTTGAGCTTACATATAGTTGTCATACCCAAATTCTGACTGACATTTTTAGCTGCTTTTCTTTTGAGCAATAATACGGGTTCTAATGTTTCTCTTTCTTCTTCACAGTCAAAAACCTTAACCATTACTAACCTGGACACAGCAAATGACGTGATCCTCTTGGCCCTCCAGCAGCTTGGAATTAATGTGAGATTGATTGCTTATTTTTTATTTGTTTGTTTATTTATGTGGGCAAATAATGACACCTTTCGCAGTGTTATAAAGTAAATCTGATGCCTGAAAAACATCATTTTGCATTATAAAAGTTTGGCCATCTTGAAAAATAATTACTGGGATAAAGAAAGTATTTCATTCAGAGAAGGAAATATACTATTTGAATTCAAATTTTCCCCTTCTGTTAAGTGGAGAATATGAACCATCTTTCCTTAAAAGCATCCCTGAATAGGACAATATAGTAGAAGGTCAATTCCTTCAATTAGCATCCCTCTGTTTTGCTTCATTTGATCCAAAACTATTTCTTGTCTTTTGTACTTTGGGAAGTACCGTATTCTTCACACTATAAGACGCACCTGATCATATGACGCACTTGGTTTACAGGAGGAAAATGGGCAATGACAAAGGCAGAAGAGGCGGGGTTCAGCACTGTAAAAGAACCCCGCCGCTGTGGCCCATATTTTTTGCTCCATAAGATGCACAGACATTTTCACCCACTTTTGGGAGGGGGGGAAGTGCATCTTATGGAGCGAAAAATACGGTATTTGACTGGCTGTCAGCTGCTTATTAACATCTCTCAAACTCTCTTAAGTCAGGAAGTTCCCCGCATAACCACAGACAAATTTGAAAGTATAGCTCAGGTTCCTAGACATTTAATTTGTGTTTCTGAAATCTTGAAAAAGTGGAGTAGCTAGCAGGCATCAACCAGTCCATCTTCAAAATAGTCCCTCCATAATAGTGGGAAGTTCAGAATTGGGCTGTCTCCTACCTGTTGAAGATATGGGCTGTTTGATCCCCAACTGATCGCTGCCTTCTAGTCAGTAGCATCCATGGGAAGGCTAAAAAAGACATGTGAGATTACAGCATTGCGATTGGAGACTTTGATTGCAGTGCCATGACTGTCACGTCTCCTCTTTTGATACTATCTCACCCCCCATTTTCATCAGTATAAAACACAACCGCATAAACTTCCAATAATGCTTCTATTTTAGGAGCACCCGCCCCAAAATTACTAGGAACTCCCCATTTTAAACAAGTAAGCAATTTTTCAAAGGACATTTTTTTATCCAGAGCCTAAAAATTCCTACACAGTGTAGCTTGTATCACTTAAGATCCTGGAATGCTATGGCATGCTAAGAAACAGTGGATTTTTCTTGTATGGAAAAAAAGACTCCAGATCATTCTGAATGGATAGTTAGATGTCTTTGGAGATTCTCAATCGTCCTGGTCATGGTTGTCCCAGAGGGACTTTTTCTAAAAAGCAACCACCAAGAAAGTCCATTTGCCTTTTCGAAAATCACCTTTAGGACAATGGGTAGTTACCAATAAAGGAGAATACTTGTAGCTCAGGGTTAAAATTAGGGTGGTTGGTTATTTTCTTGCAGATGTTTCATTACCCCAAGTAGGTAACATCATCGGTGCTAGTAACACCAGTACTGATATTTGGGTTCTGAAACGTCTGCAAGAAAACAAGCAAGCTCAGAGAGCACCAGGGACCCCTCAATGGGTAGTTAGTTGTCCAGGGGGGGAGATGGGGATGGGACAGGGTGACGGACAGGAATGAAACAGAGTTTTGTGATCCAAAGAGGCCAGGCCTCCCATTGACACCTAGTCTGTTGGTGCATTGCTTCAAATGTGAGACTGGCTGAAAGCTTTCCCATTGTGAGCACCAAACACTCCGATCCATATTCTCATCAGCTGTTTCCTGGAAAGATGAAGCAGAAGTGTCCCCCTCCTTATCTTCCACTTCTATTCCGTTTTGGAGGAAAATGAGACACATTCAAAGGGAGATTGTTTCATTTTCTGTCCGCAATCACTCATATTCTGATCTAAAAAGTAGAAGGGTAATCCAGTTGAACGATACAGATCAGGAGTTTAACTTGGAACCAGTTTGGAGTAGAATAGCATAGAAACACCAGTAGTGAAAATAATTTAAACTTTGCTGGTTATTGGCACAGGGTATATTCTAAGAGTTTTATTTGTTTGGCTTTTAGTGTAGCTCTGTATCCTTTTGTAGTTCCTGCTCTCTGGTGGCTTAGTGAATCCGCAAGGCACCCCCATATTCGCTCTCTTTTGTGTTGTTCAGTTTTGGCTTTGTGAACATACTGTTTTTGACATGTTCCAGCTTATTGGAAATCTTTGCAAAGGAGAGCTGGAAGCATGAAATCAATTGGAATGGAAACAGATTTCAAGATGGAAGAAGTACTATGTTTTTCGCTCCTTTCTCCTTTCATTTCCTTCCTTTTCAGTTCACAGTCATGCCATGTCACCACAGTCTGTGGAGTTCCATATGTGGAAACAGCAGCTGCAGTCAAGCCCTCTCCACAGCACTTAGATTGCATACAATTGTCACGCCTGGTCAAAATACAGTCTTTAGTGTTTTTACCCAAATGTGTAGGGAGCCTGTCAAAAGCTCTGTCCGGGCACATATTACAACAGATGTGCCAATAGTGTAAATATTTAAGTGTTCTGCTATTTAATTTCTGTTAAAAGTCAGTGACCTCTGCTGTAGTCTAGAACAGCTGTGTTAAGGACACATGTTTTAATTTATAATGTTAAATAAATCAGCTTTCTGTTCATTCTAACAGATGTAGGATTGTATTTTTAAAGGGTTCTGAGAAGGATTATCAGCTGTGGGTTAATTCTGGGAAAGAAGACGCCCCTTATCCTCTTATTGGTAAGTATATGGAAAGCGTATATTAATGGTGTAGAATTTGCTTTCTGTTATATTCCTTCAAAGGTTTCAGAGTCAATAACAGCTAAAAAAAATAACAACATGCAGGTAGTCCTTAACTTACAGCCACAATTGCAACTGGAATGTCCTTTGCTAAGCAAGGCAGTCATGCCCAATTTAACAGCCTTTTTTTTGCCACAGTTGTTAAGTGAATCATGCAGTCTTTTAGCGACTTCGGCTTCTCCCAATGACTTTACTTGTTCGAAGCTGGGTGGGAAGATTGCAAATGGCGATCACATGACCTCGGAACACTGCAGCCTTCATAAACACATGCTGGTTGCCAAGTGCCCAAATTTTGAACACATGGCCACATGGATGCTGCAACAGCCATAAATGTAAGGACTAGTTGTAAGCTACTTTTTTCAGAACTGTTATAATTTCAAACTAATGAAACGGATGGTTTTAGGTTGAGAACTTATAGCAAAATAGCAATAGCACTTAGACTTATATACCACTTTACAGAGCTTTATAGTCCTCTCTAAGCGGTTTACAGAGTTGGCATATTGCCCCCAACAATCTGGATCCTCATTTTACCCACCTTGTAAGGATGGAAGGCTGAGTCAACCATGAGCCTGGTGAGTTTCGAAATGGGCAAATTGCAAGCAGATTAAAATAAATTAAATTAAGACTCAAAACAAAATAGTATTACACATTGCTCGTGATTTTGTTATTCAGAGACAGCCTAAATAAGGATATTTTTCAAGTCATCTAGCCCCCAACCTTTTGGGCACCATGGACCAGTTCCATGGAGAAAGTTTTTTCCGTGGACTGGAGGGGGCGTAGTTTCATGTGCTGCCTGGATCCCATGGATGGGGCTTCGCTTGTTTGCGTGGACTGGTTTCTGGCATGCCGCGTCCAGGTGCCAATTCACAGACCGGTGTTGGGGATCCCTGTTCTAGAAAATCTTTACTGTGAGCATTGTATTAATTGGACAATCAGAATAAACATATTTTAAACTAATTAATAGACTGCAACAACAGTACGGAATTTCCTTCTGCCACAGATTCTGTAACCTCTGACTTTCTGTTGGATTGATGGGAATTGGAGCCTATTAATATCAGAAAGACTCATCAGGAATTTAATTTCATGTTTGAAAAATCGAGAAAGTCTTCACTTATTGCATGAAGCCATCATATGGTTAGGGTTTGGCTGTGCTGTATGCATATCCAGCCACTGTCATTTGTAAAATGTGATAAATGGCTTCAGATCTTGTGCAAATGAGCAACAACACCTGGAGACAAATCATGGTTTATCGTAGTACATTAAAAGAAAAGCAACACAGAGTTGTTCCAAATGCGATTCTTATCTGCATTCGCCCTTGGCACACTTACTGAAGATAAGATGACACGTTCTTGGCTGATATTGTCAAATATGTTTTTCTTTAAAAGAATGCCGCAAGTTCAGAAAACTTACTGTAACATCCCACTTTTACTTCCTTTAAAAAAAAATGTGTTGTGGTTTTGGCACATTGAGCTAGTTAAGTTGGGGTAAAGGAAAAGAGACTGTTGCGGAAGGAATTTTTATGATGACTTTGGTTTGGTGTGGGTTTTTTTAAACCAGAAGCAATGCAGATAATGATTGGGGTTATATTATTTTCTCAGGAAAATTTATCAACTGCCTTTGATATTTTCTTGGGAGCGTGTGTGAATGAGGGTATGTGACTGTGGCCAGTTGTAATTGTAAATTGAGATTGACCTCAGACTACTGAGAACTGTATTTCTAATTCTGACCTGCAGAACGCCTTATTTTTTTATGCTCAAAAAGATAGGCCTGGCTTTCATAAACCACCTTTTGAAAATATCCATTAAAATCCATTTTATTTATTTATTTTATTTATTTTCACATTTATATACCGCCCCATTCCGAAGACTCGGGGCGGTTTACAGCTTA
>JANHFL010001593.1:82115-96185 GCA_032468155.1 Oxyrhabdium leporinum | reverse complement strand
GTACCCAGTGTGACACATCGTGCAATGAAAGAATGGTTTTGGAAAAAAAAAAAAAAACAATAAAAAAATTTATTGTGTAATAGAAGTGGTGTTATACATTAATACATATACAAAGATCCAAAAATCTGAGCATGAAGGTCCAATTAAGAGCATTTGAATAAAAGAAGAATAAAAGAATGGGTAACAACAAAAGTTTGGGGAAACTTATTTTGGAGATATATTGTATACTACCAAATTAAGTAGAAGACCTAGATAATACATTTTTGGACCAGATTACAAAGCTTTCAAGGAGAGCTATTGTACATGGTAATAAAGGGAGACTTCTACTATCAAGACATCTATTGGAAATACAGCTTGGCCAAGAATGTAAGGTCTCCCAAATTCCTCAGTGGTCTTGCTTGAGGAAAGTTAAAGAAGAAATAAGGAAATTGGTTCTTATGGTGTGAATCTGATGTTAATCCTAAGGAAGAATTGGTCAAAGAAGTAAAAGTAGTGAGAACTTCAGGAGTTCATGACACCTTGAAATTCAAACTATCGCAGGAAGAGAAGCTGAAGAATGGAATAGAATGTGTACTAGAATTAGGCGAGTCAGTTTCCACAAGCTTATAAAGGAACTACAGAGGATATCATGGAGAGAAACCGCAGGGCATAGGAAGCATAAAGAGGGTAAGTTAGAAACTTCTGAAGAATAATATACAGGAAGTGTAATCATATGCTGTTCCAATGAAGAAAAAACTTTGAAAATTGTCGGTGCCTGGGGAATTTTTGAGTGAGCTAAGAGTTGAAAGGGACATATACAGGAAATGGAAAATTGGTGTATAAGCAGATAGTCAATATTCGCAAATAGAAAGGTTGAAGTGCAAAAGGAAATTGGGATTGCAAGGGAAGCTGAAGAGTAACAAATATGTATTTTGGCTTTGTCAATAGTAATGAGAAAAAAATGGAAGGAGAGAGCACATTGCTAAAAGATAGTAACAGGTGGCAATGAAAAGGCAGAGCTTTTTAATGCCTACCTTGCTTTGGTATTGTCCTGAAAGAGGAAGTTTTCTGAAATGAATTTAAGCAGGATTGATGCTTGGAAGGAGTGAAAACGTCAAAGAGGCTTGAGGAACATCAGGTGACCATGAATTAGTTTAGTTTTCAAGACCAGACTCAATGGAAATGGAAATTACAACTGAGAATCACCTTCTGTGATTTTTGAGAAGTCCTGGAAGAATGGTGTAATACCAGATGATTAGAGAAGAATAAATGTTCCTATCATCAAAAAGAGATGGGGCGAGAGATAACTCCTCTCAGACCAATTAATGTTGCTACAGGGCAAAGGACATCATGCAACATGGGTACCAAAAAACCCTAATAACAGCAAATGCAATCCTAGGCATCGTGAACAGAAATGTAGTGTCAAGATCAAGATAAATCATATTTCCTTATCTGTGAAGGCTGAGGTTGTGGGTGCCTGGGCTAAGCTGGGAAGATAAAAATATGTGGGGTGAGAATGCAGAAGGAGACAATACCAATTGGTGTGGAGATGACTAAGGTGACTTCATAAGTGCTGCCAAACGTCTACTGTTTACTCATAATTGTGGAATTATGAGGGTATTGCAGTGTTACAAGATCTTACCATCAGCCTCATGCTAGTGTTTTTGGGGGTTAGTAAAGAATTGATGAGCCTACTTATGTAAAAGGAAAAATCTGTTATGTAAACTATACTGCAATTTTCAAGCTTTTTGTTATTTCTCTGATAAATAACATAATTTCAGAACATTTTTCTCAAGAAATCTGATTTTTTTAATTAGTGTTCAGCTAGATTCAGCACTCAAAAGCCTTAATGTGAAATCTATTACTCTTGTCTGATCCATATTCCTCCATACTGGGACACAGGCAAAACTTATTGTGTTGTCACTGCAAACATAACAGTGATCTTGAATGTTTTCCCCCCAAATACCTCAGTTGTTGAGTCGTCTGTTGAAGGCCAACTTGAGAGAGGCAGTTTGTGGAAACAACACTGTCGAAACCTTCTGGGTGTGAGTAGGCTAGTGAAGAAAGAGAAAAACTGTTGTTGCTAGATGATTTTTCAGAATATGGTATCTGCTAAAATCACTTGCCAATTTATGTTTCATACTGATTATATATTTTATAGGATATGCTTTGCTTTCTCTATCAAGAGGGACCTTTTACTCGGGGTATTTTCAGACGTTCAGCAAATGCAAAATCCTGCAGAGAGCTGAAAGAGAAGCTTGACTCGGGTGAAGATGTACACCTACTTTGCGAGTCTGTGTTTGTGATAGCCTCTGTGTTTAAGGTAGATGGGAATTTCTTTCACTCTGTGTAACAGCTCCTTGATCACTGAAATTGCCTGTCTCTGGATATGAAGATTATCTTGTTCCTTTTTTAAAAATATTCCAGAACTCTGAAGATTAATTCAAGGAACTTGTAGACAAGTCTGTTTTTCCCCAACCTTACTACCTGAAATTGAGATTTAAGACAATATTAATAAACAATTCGGAGACAAAGCACATGCAACATGTGTATTAGTCTAGTGCTGAGATGTTTCTGTAACTCGTTGATCTTCCCAATCATAGAATCCTTCAAATATTTGATTTGAAACTTCTCTTTGGAATTCAGTGAAAGTCTTGGCTCCATTCTGCATATAATTGATAGAACAGGTAGACTCAAAGTTTTTTTAAAAAATGTATATTTGAAATGATTCTCTTCTCTTTCAATAAGGATTTCCTTCGTAACATCCCAGGAAGCATCTTCTCATCTGAGCTGTGCGATCAGTGGGTTTCCTTAATGGATGAAGGGAACCATGAAGAGAAAATGAAAACCATCCACAGGTAACATCGCTTGTGTAATTTCCGGTGTTAGTTTTTCAGAAAATATTAAGGGACAGGGGGAGGAAGCCAAGCTGTAAAATATGTAGGTCCTTTTATATATGAAAATTTTGAAAGTCACTTGTGAAGCCTTTTCTGTTTGACTTTGTGTTTTTAGACTAATGGAACAGCTCCCAAGAGCCAATGTAGTGCTGTTACGTTACCTCTTTGGAGTGTTACACAGCATACAAAAGCAGTCTGAAGGCAACCAGATGACCGCATTCAATTTAGCAGTGTGCATCGCACCCAGCTTGCTCTGGCCTCCAGCTCCTGCAAATCCTGGGACTGAAGGAGAATTCACCAAGAAGGTAAGCAACAGTTCTTCAGGTTCTTTTCTTGGAACCACTTCAGATATTCTAAGGAACCAGTAGAAGAGTACAGCACCTTCTCAATTATTCTGGATCATGTCCAAAGAGGGGAAATACGATAGGTGTTGCCTATTTTGAAAAAAGAAGTTGGGAGTGTGCAGATTTACTCACGCTTATATATTTTTTTCGGGAAATAGGCCACTAGGTCTCAATTTCTGAGTGAACCTGAATCCCTTCCGCTTTAGAAAGCTCTGTAAAGTACATAGTTAAAGGTAATATGGGATGTGGCTTCAAAATGACTCATGCTAGAAAGGGCTTACTTTTTGCTACCATCCAACATTGCACTGTTCTGTCTTTCCGGCAAGCATTGGTGCAGGTTAAGACACAGATGCTTTCCAATCTGAATTGGTTCCAGGTCGCAGCCTTTCCATATTCATCTGCTTGAATATTTAAGCTTGCCTCAAAAAGGTGACACTCTGTTTTCCCCAAAAAAGTGAATAATATAGTTGCTAATGTGGAAGCATTCATGGACAAGAATTTGCACTAGGTACTAACAGATGGAGAGCAGCCATCTTCCTACATTTCTCCTCTTTTGCCAATGTGATCAGTAATCATTGTGGAACATTTTCGGATTCCAACCCTGTATTGGGAGACGGCCTAGAACAAACAGGTTGCGATAGGAGGATTTGTGTGGGAGGAAAAGAACTGGCATAGGAATAAGAGAGCACATAATAGACAAGAGATAATAAGGAAAATGTTCTAATACTGAGCTGAAGAAAGATCTGTGGGAAAAACCTGCTCTATGCCAAGGGAACAGCAGGACTAAAAGGAAGTCTCACTTGGTTTTCTTTTTTTTTCTTTGAAAGAACATGTTTTATATATAGGATGAGGTTTGTCATTAAAGGGCATTCGGAAGGTTTACATAACTGCACATATTTTTTTGTAACATATAATACTAATACTGAAAATGCTGTGACTTTAATTGAGAGGAGTAAAAGTAAAAACAAGTTAAAAGTGAACTTTCCACCTGGTGGGCCAGCAGAGGCAAGCTGGAGTCTTGTAAGGAACTCTTTGACTTAACCTTGAATTCCATGGTGACCTTCATTCCTTAATCTCAGCCTCCTCCTTCGTTCACAGGTTTCTGTCCTTGTACAGTTTCTCATCGAAAATTGCTGCAGGATCTTTGGGGAAGAACTTACTTCCGTCTTTGCAGATATTATGCCCAAACATGATAACCGGGAAGATGGCTCAGGTAACATAAACTAAAAGGAGGGGGGAAAAGCAGAAAAGTGTAGTGGAAGGGAAGTGCAATATCCTAGCTTTTTAACCTAGTTTTCACAACTTGTTGTTTTGGCTTTTTTTTTAATGAGGATTGCAGTATATGTTTCAGATCACACAATGGGGCTAGTCAGCGTGTGGTCAAAAATGCAAGAGATTCCTAGGAACAAGTCACATGAAGGTGACTGAGTAACTTTTCACATAGCCATCACTCTGCTGGAACGTATCTCAGGATGTCTCTTAAGAATAGATAAAATTAGTTTAACATCTGAAAAGCATATTTATTTATTTATTTGTAAAATTTATTAGCTGCCCATCTTGCCACATGGTAACTCTGGGTGGCCTACAATATTAAAAGATAACACTGTATAATTTATAATAATTATATGAGCCGAGGTGGCACAGTGGTTAGAGTGCAGTACTGCAGGCTACTTCTGCTGACTGCCGACTGCCTGCAATTTGGCAGATCGAGTCTCACTAGACTCAAGGTTGACTCAGCCTTCTACCTTCCGAAGTTGGTAAAATGAGGACCCAGATTGTTGGGGGCAATATGCTGACTCTGTAAACCACTTAGAGAGAGTTGTAAAAAGCACTATGAAGCAGTATATAAGTCTAAGTGCCAGAGCCAATAATAGAAATACAATACTATAAAATCAACTTAGCTAAAAAGATGAGGGGAGGGAATAAGATGAGAGGGGAAGTGAGTAGGATCTTTGTTAATCAATCAACCACCCCCAACATGAAGCCCCTCTGTTAAAGCCCCGAGCCAACTGGCAGAACCAGGTCTTTAAGGGTTGGAGCCGACCTTACTTCCGGGGGGTGGGGGGTGATTTAAGATGTTCCAGAGAACAGGTGCAGCGGCAGAGTAGGCCCTTTTCTTGGAGCCCACTAGCCGGAATACTCGGGCTGATGGAGACTGCAGCATCCCTTCTGTACTGGCATGGATGGGGCGGGCCAATCCCAGTGGGATGAGACAGTCCTCTAGGTAGCCTGGACCCATCCCATTAAGAACTTTAAAGGTAATTACCAACACCTTGAATTGCACCCAGAAGCAAACCAACAGTCTGCAGTTCACAGAGCAGTGAAGTTATATGGCCGATGCTTGGGCCCCCAAAATATTGCCTGCCCCTCCTGCACTCTGCCCCAGCTGCAGCTTCCAAATGCTCCAATATTGACGACTGAAAAATTGTAAATAAATCTACTGTTGTTTGATTCAGTATTTTTGCTCTAGACTGAGCTGATGAAACCTCAAAATTTTGTAACACCTGTTTTCATATTCTTGCAGATCTCTCTTCTTTTCATCTGAATGACTCCTCCTACGATAGTTTGGAAAATGAATTAAATGACTGCACAGACCCCGCATTTAACAACCTTTTTAAAAAGCGAGGGAAAGAAAACAGGAGTAGAGACTCTGTTTTGACTTTGAGCGACTGTGATTTGGACTCACCAGAAGCTGGAGATGCTCAGATTAAATTACCAATCAAATCTCAGCCAGTATCCATTTCTGTGGGCTTCCATCATAAATCTTCATCACGGGAGCATTCTGAGAATGAGTCTCTGTGTTCCATCACGTCAGGTTATTCATCAACGGCCATCTCAGATGTTCTGAAAAGCTCAAGAAGGCATCGGCGCTGTTCAGAGCCCACGATTGGTCTTCTTGACTCCAAGTTTACGCCACTCAGTGGGTTTCATGAAAGTGCGGTGCGCAAAGCCAGCTGTGATGCTGTCCTGTCCCACACAAACGAAGACTATCTCGAGCAGTTTCGTTCTCTCCAAGTAGAAGGCCAGAAACTTATAAATCAGAATTTGGTTATGGGGATAGAAGTAAGCAGCAAGGATGGTCCTGAAAGCCATATCAGTGAAAAGAAAGATGTTTCTAACCGTCTTCTCCTGCCACCACCACTTAGGTTAAATATTTGCTCAAGGACTAGCTGTTCTAGCCTCTCATCCCCGGGAACTTCCCCATCAGGGTCTTCAATGAGCTCTCTTGATAGTGCTTTTTCCCAGTTTTCGGACTATTCGGTGTTTACCCCAACTGAGGCTTCCTCTCCTCTAGACTGTGCCTCTCAGCCACAGAGGAAATTTGGAGAGGTTTCTCCTGATTTTAATCCTTTTTCAGGAATCCACGTTGGATCTGGAGTTAGCGCTTTTTCTAACCAAGCCAACAATAACCAAGCCAGCAGTTTGATACCCAGTAAGAAAGATAACCTGGAATGGCTTCCTCATAAAAACCCGGTCACTCTGCATCCCAGCACGTGGTTGAAAAGTGGTGCTTCCACCATGAAAAACTGGACTCTACGGAAAAGGGAAAGAGCCTCCAAGCAGGATGAGAAAAAGAACACTCCTGTGAAAATAACTTTGGAGTCAACAACATTCCCCTCTGAGAGTAATTTAGCTCAGGGGCAACAAGGAATGGGCAACATTTGTGCAACAGATGTCAGTTCTGTAGCGGGACACGTGGGGAGCGGATCTTCTCAGGAAGTTGGGCAGCTCACTAGCCTTCCTTTTTGTGCCATGGAAGCCCAGGAGAAACGGCTAAAAGCCTTGGAGCTTTTAGCAGAGCAAAGCAAGGAAGAAGAAGAAGAGGAAAATTCTACATTGTTTCTTTCTTATAAACAACAACCACCCAGTCTTAAGCCACAGTCTCAAAATAAACCCAAGCCAGAGGCTGATTTGGGGGCCGACCATCAGTGGGTCACTGAGAGAAAGTTAAATGAAACCCCGCGTTTCACAGGAGTTGCAGTCCAGCAAGTAGCAGATTCCAAAACTGATAAATCTTCATTGAGCAGAGAGCCCAAAGATGCTGACATCAACTTGGAAAAGGAATGTTGCGCTTCTTCACACTTAGTCAAGGCTGAGGATGAATGTTCATTTCAAATGGCTCCAAATAATAGCTTTTCCAAAACCCCAGAAGGAACCGATGCTAATAAAATGGAATGGCTGAAAAAGTTGTGCAGTGATGCCAAATTCAAGGATACAGACCAGAAATTTTTCACAGAGGAATCCTATGTTTGAGCAACTGATATCAAAGAATGTTATTTCAATTTAACTTGTTGCTTTAATATCCCAGGGGATGTCGTCTCATCAGGGAACTGAGGGAACTTGTGCTATTGAGGGATGAGTGGAATGATTTTCTTAGCTCTATTCTTGCAATTTTTAAAGACATTTCCTGGTATCTAGGAAGGTCGTATGAAATGTTTTAAGAGAAACACTTGATTGTATAACACTAGCAAACACTTGCGTACGTGCTTGCTATGTAACTTTTTGAAAATATCTCGTATATATTCTGGACATTGTAAATTTATGTTTCGTGTCCATGGTGATTTGGCTGTAATGTGTAAGATTGGCTTGGCCTTCATAGCTTTGGTATTGTGTTGCTCTTTTGAAGCCAATGGTCCATTTTATTGTTCTCCAAGAAAGGATGTCTTAAAAGTTTTATGAGGAGTCTGTTCAGTAGTTGCAGTCACATTCTTCCTTTACCAAGAGGGGAAAAAAATAAAGGATGACTTTTGACCTTTTTTGTAACTTAAAAGTCCAAGTTATATGTATATCACCATACTGTGTTCCATTTGGCTATTAATTTTTTTTTGTTCCCTTTTTTTGGTTTTGGTTTTGTTTTATGATGATGCTCTCCAATGGCATTACATTTTGCTGGTGGTGGTAGTGATGGCATTGCAGGCAGAGCTTACATAATTATTCTATGTGTCTTTATTATAATATATTGAAAGTAATGCATTTATCTTCCAAAAGCTTCAAGATTGTATAATATATCTTGGTAATTTTTTTTTGCTATTGTATATGTTCTGAAATAAATGTGTATTTTTGTACATGTGGAAAATATTTGGCTTTTGAGTGGGTGGGCGCTGGCAGGGATGTGTAACCTTTCACTGAATTCTGAAATACAGAAGTGCATGCAGTCCTTGCTTAATGACCAAAATTGAGACCAGCAACTCTGATGCTAAGTATTGCAGACATTAAGTGAGACATAGCAGGACTGCAACAGACTTATGACGTTACTTTTACCGTGGTTGTTAAGTGAGATATCATGTGACTGCACCTTGCAATTGCACTGCCGGTTACTCCGTTGACTCTGCTTGTGGAAGCCAGCTGTGAAGTGCACAAAAGATGATCATGTGACCCAGGGATGCTGTGACTGTCATAAATACAGTGGTACCTTTGTACTCGTTAATTGGTTTTGGGAGACACACTGAGTACTAAAAATGAGTACCAAGCAAACCATGTGACTTACCACCTCACCCTTTGTTTTGGGTGGACTTCATGTCTGTCCCTTTTCCTGTCAGAGACCTTCCCAGCATGGTCCACTGATAGCACTTATACCATCCTGTCTGCCCTCTGCGACCGTTCCCCACTTCCTTTCCTAGTGACATTCCCAGCATGGCCCACTTATACCAAATCAAGACCAAATCAAACAATAAAACTAAATTGAATTAAAGTTAACTCACGTAACTCATTTTAAAATTCTCATTTTATTTTTGGTCACATGAAAACTACAAATTGGCAGCATAATTTGGAATAATTGTCGAGTATGGGGTATTTTGCTGGTTGTATATTTAAATAGGTCATCAGTCTTAATTTTTGCAACCCTGTGATTTCTTCTCTTGCATTCCCAGTTCCCTTCAGGACAGCTCTTCTACTGTGAACTCTTGCCTTGAACTGCTTGAATGGATTACTCAGTTGATGAGGCAGGAAATCAGCCAGTAAAACAACATATTTTCAGCTTGTTTTCTTTTTTTAAAGTTGTGCTAAAGAAGATGAAAGCTCTGACATTGGCATTGAGAAGCTGTAATTCTGCCTCCTATTGCTTTGGTGTTTTGTTGTGGAGGAAAAAACTCATAGTCTTCAGACCATTGAGAACTTCAGAATAATTATAATTTATCACCCAAGAAGCGGTGCTGCTTTGTGGGCTCAGGTCTGCCCACATACCATGTGTTTTCTCACCCAACAGTTATTTGAACATATGGAAGGAGCTTCTATTGATCTGTTCATAATGGAACATGCTGGGTAATTTTAAAATTTGAGCGACTGAAAAGTAATTGCGTCTCTTCAGAGAAGAGTCCCCACAATCTGGGATTTTAAATTATTTTGCTTTTAAATTTATTTTAAACCACTGTTTGTCTCCTTTAAACCAGATGGATAAACTTCAGGAAGGTTGTATCTATCTTCTTTTCTCTTAAAAACCTATGATTCACTAACAAGCATCCAGTTCTAAACTGGGACCAGGACAATTAGGCTGTTTACCCATTGTACCTGAGATGGTCAGATTTGTATGTGGCAGTAATAAAACTGCACATTTTAACAGTGCAGAGATGGTATTATCTTTGTTTTCTTGTAAGTACTATAAAAAAGTAACCCCTATCAGTAAATCTCAAGCTTACTTATTTAGAAAAGTTATATGGCCATCCATCTTACTTATGAACTTTGGGCAGCTAACAACAATCAGCAAAAAGCAATACAGTGTAATAAAATTTTCAAATGTCATAAGCTCCTTTCATTTCAGGAGGGAATTTAACAAACTTAAACTGGATCCTTTATGAATTTCTACTCTTCCAAAAATAATTCAAACACAAAAAACATTGAATATTACAAATTGCTTCGCAGAATGGAAATCCAAAATAATAAACATTATTCTTCCATTTTTTGATGAATTCAGGCAAAGGACTTCAGTCAGAAAGCAGAATATTTGCAATGTTGTTCAAAAACTTCATATGATGTTACCAGAGATTAATTGCTTCTCTGCTTTTAAGCTAACACACATTCCTGAAAATGATGCCAAAAACCAAGATCAAGAATATATGACTGAATTCAGTAGACACTACAGCTACTTATCTTTATGTTAATGTACCAATGCCAGTATCACCTGTCCTAAAGGATTCAGAAAGCCTGTGAGAGACTTCCAAAGGTATGGGTTCTGTTATGTCACAAAAGCACACACATTTTTGCTACTTTGCTTGTTTTTCCAGAAACTCAGGCGTATGTCAGGATGTCAGAGTTCTTAAGTTACATTTTTAATTTTAGACTGAGTACTTCCAGAGAAGGTTGAGGCCCAAGAATCAAAAGACAGCATTCAGCTGTTTCTTCTCTTCCACTTTTAATATATTTTTTCTAAATTGACAAATGGAAGGAAATGACAGGAAGGTTACAAATAAAAGACACGATTATCTCTGTACCAGGAAAAAATGTGGGGATGAAAGGATTTACAATAAAAGCCTCGTTTGGAATTAATTCACAGATTTTTTTTTACATTTACAAGAACCCCCCCAATCCATCCTGAATCCCTAGAGAATTTATGATATTTCAGATGATGCTAATTGAGAATGACTGCATTCACACATTGTTCCAAGCCATGATTTAACTAAATAAAGTTTTGTAAATAAATTATGTGGCAGTGCAACATGTTATCTTAATTGGAAGAGCTTGAAATTTATGGACATAAGTGGGAAGGTAGCTAAGCCATCATTTCTCAGACACCTAAAAGGTTTTCTTTCATCCAGAGAATGCCTATGGGCAGTGAATTCTATAGCCTCATGACTTGTAACTGGCAGATGTTTTGAATAAACAAAACTCAATCGCTGAAACTTACCAAGAGGAATTTTAGAACACACATCATCAAGCAAGCCTCAGTCCTTCGGTATCTAAGGGGAGGCAAATGATCAAATGCATGTAATGATATTGTAATTCAAACTTTGCCCTTTCTTTGCATGTGATGTGTCAATGTAAATACAAAAGGGCAGAGTGTGTGTCATGACATCACGTTTTGTTATTCTGGCACCATTATGGTTAGGAACAGATGGCTATATCACTGCCCAAAAGAGATAACTGACCCTCTGAGTCGGTAGCTTTTTAAGAGCATCTTTCTCAATCTGAAACCCATTGTAGGGGTTGAACTAGTATGCTTGTGATCTCAAGTTCTAATTTACAGAACATTAAAGCAAACCTACTGACAGAGATGCTAGCAATTGTATGCCAACAGCCTCTGGAGGATCAGTTTCTCAGGAGCTTGAATTCGAGTTACTTGGTAGCTACAAAGAACTGTTACCTTTGTACTTTGACCCCAGACATTTCTGATTTCCTTTTGTGGGACGGAGTGATCTGCCAGGACTTAATAGTATGTATACTTCTTTATGACTTCTTAAATCACAACTTCAGTCATGAGAAATGTCTCTTGAATTCAGGAATTGCCTGGTGCCATTATTGTAGATGGATTCAGTTGGTTTCCATGATTTGCCATAATAAACTTCATTCCAATAAAATGCAACATTCCTTTAAAAATGTATAGTAAATCATATCTCAGTCATAAACCAATAGAGATATAACCCTAGGTGTCCTATGGCCTACTACCTTCAAATAGTATCCTCAAATACTTAACTTTGAAGTCTCTGCAAAAGGTGTTGACAGCCTTTCTAAAATTAGTAGAATTTTGACTAAATGGCCAGCAATTAGGCTGCAACCAAAAAAATGTTTTCACCCTCTATCCTTCACAACCATATACATAGCATCTTTTCTCATCCTGCTCACATTGGGTATGCAAATTCTATCTACTGCCTTCACAAATACAACCAAAACCCAACCCATAAGGCACAATATTGGTACTGTAATAAACAATGAACATTAGACATAGATGTTAATGGGCAGCCAATGCAGCAGCTCCTGTTATCCTGCTATAATAGCTGTAACTTTCAAGCCATCTTCAAGGGCAACCCCATGTATAGCAAATTGCAGTGGTCCAAAAGCGATATTGTCATGGCAAGAGTCATTGTTGGTACAACCTCTCTTCCCACCACCATCTTGTTTAAGAATGATGGATGACATCAACCCCTCTCACATTACTTCTAAACCCCCCTTCCCTAACAGCTCCAATAAGCTAAGACAACCTCCCATAAGAAATCTCAGAGATAAGATGCTGGGAAATGTTTGGTTTTTTCTTGTGAGCCTTGAAATACAAATCAGGAGATCGTTTACTTTGCAAAAAGCAACATTCATTTTCTTTATTTCTCCATTTATTTTTATTTACTGTATATGAATCTGTACCCTATCCTTCAAGAGAAGACCATTTCCCAGTCAGTTTATAAAAAGCAGAATTCTTATAAAACAGAAAATGGATATCATCACTGAAAGTGTATCCTCAAACTGAAAGAGGTATAACAGTTCATCAAGATAACAGTCCTGAACTTGCAGTTTCTGTGTTTGTTTACTTTTGATTTACAAGCTGTGTAAATCAATAAGTCTTCCACCGATTTATGGTATACAATGCTGAGAAAATGAACTGAATGTTTTGGACTCGAAGTCCAATTCAGGGACAGCTCATTTTAGAAAGGATTAGGAACCAAAGTTTTTAAAAATACTTTTTAAAGAATTGCTTGGTGTACTAAGACCCATCAAACATTGCTAGATTATGCAGTATTACTTTATCCATCTTTGCTTCAGTCACTACATTTTCCTTGATCACATCAGACTAATTAATATCAAACCCATAATATAACATGTTAGCAAATAAACATAAAATGCATTATTTCTAAAGTAATATACATTCTTTTTGGATACTCTTTCTCTACATCTATTAGCATCGGTTTTAGCAACCTGTCATGTAACATATAGTTCTAACTTCAGGTTTAAACTCTAGAGCTGTATAGCATTCTGGATTAGACAGAAAAAAAGGTGTTTTGGGCACTGTATGAACTCCAAGTAAATTCCCTAAAGAGATTGTCTTTTCTTGAGATGACAAACACAATGCAATCATGGGAAAAATCGTATTTGATTTAAAAAGTGGTCAACAGGTGCTACTTATCCATATCTGCTTTGAATTTAGGTTCAGGATTGTGAATCCAAGGTTCAGCATGTGAACATTGAACTAAATTTTTCCTGAACAAGTTTCTACAATTATTTTTTGTAAAGGTTTTCCGAAGTGGTTTCCCATCATCTCCTTCCTGGGGCTGGGGGACAGTCCGAAGAACACATAGCTGCCTTTGGCCCAAAAGATAGGACTAGAATTCACAATCTCCCAGTCTCTAAGCCAATGCCTTTAACCACTACACCTAACTAGCTTACATATAGAATAGAATCTAGCTATACTACACTTTGATTGGAATAATGTAAAATATTCTTTGTGTCCTCTGAAAGTGATAAATTAACAGGTAAGCCCTGTTATCCATCATCCCCAGGCTCTGATGAAATAGATACAACTGAGCCCAGTGTTTTGAAAAGCAAAGTACCTCTTACTACTACCGTGTTTCTCTAAAAACATGACCTACCCCAATAATAAGCCCAACCCTAATTTTTGGGGGGTGGGCCTAATATCCCTACCCCAAAAATAAGCCTGGGGGGATGGGCGTGGCCAGCAAAAGTGGCGGCGTGGGTGCAGGGGGAGCAGCTGTCTGGCTGCAGCTGCAGCCCGCTGGCCCCTTGGGGCAGCGCAAATACCGCTTTTGCCCTTCTCTTTTTGGGTGCAGCTCTTCTGCTTGGTTGGGCCGCTTCCAGTGGTGAAATCTAACTTTTTTCACCACCGGTTCTATGGGCATGGCTTGGTAGGGGTCATGTGACTGAGTGGGCATGGCCAACTCAACGTCACTCACGGTGGCACCTTGCTGTGAGTG
>JANHFL010001593.1:54556-75648 GCA_032468155.1 Oxyrhabdium leporinum | reverse complement strand
TCAAGGTTGACTCAGCCTTCCATCCTTCCGAGGTCGGTAAAATGAGGACCCAGATTGTTGGGGGCAATATGCTGACTTGTAAACTGCTTAGAGAGGGCTGTAAAAACACCGTGAAGAGGTATATAAGTCTAAGTGCTATTGCTATAGAAGCAACTGGTCCCCAGTGAGGATTTCTATGCTTTTTTTTCCTTATCTGGGAGAACCTGAAAGTGTTTGAGTCCTTGGAGTTATGTAGGGATGAGGATAATAAGCAGTTGGCTATCTAGATGGTTGGTGGTGAGGAAAGAGACAAAGAAGTAGAAATCCATCTGCTCTAGAGGAAAAAAATTACAAGAAAACCTCAATGTGGAGTTCCTTGTGCCAAGATAAAAATTCCATTATTTTAAAGGCAGTATTTGCAGAAAGGATTGCTGTCTGAAGCTCACCAGCAAGGTTTAACAATGTCTTTTCCGAGGTATTTGTTTCAAACATTATTTTTCCAGATAGGCTCTGAAACTAAATTCCCTAGTTGGGAAATCTTGTTTCAATCCCAATGTATTTTGGTGTGACTTCAGTTGATATGTAATTCCCTAATGGGTACTTCATCACACTTCCTAAATGTTATACTGTTGACAGTTTGCCATATGGAGGTCTCCTCTTATTAGCATTTAAGTTGTTTAACATCCCCCTGCTTTTGTTTATAATTTTTTGAATAAACAATGTTAAATGGATGAAGATTCTAGAGGCTAGATGAAGCAGATAGTTAGCTATGTAAATATTTTCCTGATTTTCACTGATGTTATAAATAAAATTAAAGCAAGTTGTAAGCTGCCTAGAGCTATTTGAGTAGGTGGCCTACAAATAAATGTAATAAATAACGAGTCGCTCTCTGTTCAGGTGAGAAAAGGGAGTACTGTAGGGACACTGCAGTAAGGTGGAAACAATCTCCCCTGTCTCAAACTTAAGCTTTGAACTTCAAAACTAAAAAGCAAGTGCCAGTAAAACTGAACCAGGAAGGAATTTCAGATTCAAAAGAACTGTTGCTTGGGTTGTAAATGTCTACACAAGATTATACCATGGTTACTCTTTATTTCTTGTGCTGCTTCTATAACAATCTTCTATTTTTCTTTGTAGCAATTGTGATAAAAGTTCATTGTATTTGTGCAGCTCAAATGATTTGAATTTATTACACTATGGGTTCTTTATACAGTAGATTCCCCACCACCACCAGATATGCTCCAAGTATATATTTTTCCACCCAGATGATTTTTAATGGAAGATTCCTTTAGAATGCTGGTTGTAATTTTATTAGCATTGTGTTCCTTATTTCAAAATCCTGTTTTTGCACGTGAGCGCCCAAAATTAAAATGGACACCTTATGTATTTTTCATTTTTTTTAAAAATAAAATGTATTTTATATCTTTTATTATTGATCTAATTTCTCAGAGGAAAGAGGGATGGGGAAACTAATTTCCCTAGTTATGTGTCTTAAACCTACAAAGGTCAAAAAGCACTTTAACATTTCAGTTTTAGTATTTTTCCCCCCATGTTTTTATTACAAGTCAGGTCTTAGGCTGTGGAGATCTCTTGCAACAGGTTTAAGGGGGGAGAGACATGTCAGGTACCCCAAAACAGATAAGCAGTGGCAATAAAAACTATCAAACATCTACACCAGTGTTTTTCAAATTTGGAAACCTAAGATGCGTGGAGTTCAACTCTCAGAATTGTGGCTTTATATTTTAAAAGTTGCTGAGGTTGAGAAACACTGAACTTACACTGAGGACAGAAGATGGTGTTAAGATGCTAAAAATAAATAAATCAAAAGATCTTTAGGAATGAAAGGCTGAAATCTCCCACTTTTTAATTCTTCTCATCTTCACAACTGTCACCAGGAATTTGGGTCAACTAATGGGCAATCTTTAGATATGTTTATGTCACGAGGTGCAGTACCTCATTCTTCCATAAATATTAGTAGCATATTCTAACTAACTTGATTTTGTCTCTCTGGGAGAGCTTTTCCAGGAGTTTACTGATTTAGGGAAAAAAAAGTTCAAATCAGGAGTTCTTACCTTTTCGGAAGACTGGTCCCCTTTTACAATCTAATGAAATACATGGACACCTTCTCAAAACAAATTATTTAAATGCATAAAATGCATACAATGTATAACAAAAGGAACCTATTATGATCAAATACAATTATCAAACTATTACTGGCATGTACGGATATTTAAGCACAAAAAACCCTGTTGAATTAAAAAATGTATTGACCATTATTACTGACACGGTTTTGGAGAAAAGGGTGCTGCACACAATAAAATGCATTCTGTTCCCACTTTTTAAGGGTATAATACTTTTACATAGTACTGAAATTAAATCCTATTTTTGCAAGCTGGAGGCCATAAATTATTTTATTGCCTATGTTATTATTGAGTGAAAATCTAAATTACAGCTAAATTTCAGTTAAAGGTTAGTGAAAATAAAGTTGTAATTTTATATACCATCCAAGTTCATGGACACCCTGAAAATTATCCACAAACTCTCAGATTAAAGACCGCCTGCACTAGCTGAAGTATAAAAAGCTGCAAAAGTCACTTCCATAACCCAGTAAACCTCCCAATAAACCTTTCTTTTTATCTAGAAATCTGACTTTATTAATTTTAGAAGGGAAATTTTCATTAAAACTTCCCCAAACTACAGAGTTCCATAGTTTTTGAGTTTCAGGACAGGCCCAATCGTTTCTGTATTTGGGGCTTTAGGCAGAAAGATTCAAAGTATCTCCCTTTTTATTTTCCTAGAATTGGGCTGAAGGGATATATCCTGGGTAAGAGGCTTAAGAACTTTTCCACTGCACAGACCAGGATTTCAGGAATCATAGCTACCATTTCCTGGGGAACTCTTGCAAAAAAAGGGATAGGCTGGAAGGGATTTATGTTATCACTCCTTCCATTTTACAGTACTGTACATATAAAAAGAAATACTGGTGATACACGTTAATATTTCATATTTTGCAGGAACAGTCCAGGATTTGGGAGAAATTTTAAACACAAAAGAACTGTATTCCACCTGGAACTGAAGGTAGCTGGAAAGAAAAGAAAATCTACTCCCTTTTGGAGGATTTATGCCCTATTTGCAAAGAAAAAAAAGGCAGAAAAAAGAAAAATTGAGAAAAGGGTATCTCAGTACTAAGTATAACAATTTTCCTCGCTCTAATATGCTGTATGTATTTTAGCTGTTATCCTCTTCATTCCCTGCAGGATAATAAGAATTGTAGTCAGAAGCATTTAAAATGAAAGTTTAGATTATTTCAGTGTTTTGGCAGACTATGGCAAAGGTCAACAGATCCTATAACACGGAGCTATCGCTAAGGAATTGTTCTAGAAGTTATATACTTTATTAATAATCTTGTCATTCTTGGCACACAACCCAATTTGATCTGACAAAATTTCCTTATCAATACTACGGGTTTCAAGAGAACACCAAGATGGTTAGTTTCATGCAGTCCTTTCAAACAGAAATTCTCAGATGAGCTTTCCCTCTGCAAGAGATAAGCCAGACAGAAACAAAATGAAAATCGCTGCATTCTAAGAACAGAAAGTAACTTTTTCTCTTTCCCAGCACACATGATAATCTTCAAGATCTGAAATTCCTGAGATGAAAAAAATCTTGTTTTTTAAAAAACATGCTTTACAAACAAGAGATATTTGATCCTTCTTTTAGAAAAGAGACTTCCCTTCTAAAGCAATTTGGTTGTACATTAGTGGAAATTGCAACAAAGTATTCCAGTTTGTGCCAACTAGCAAGGTACTTGGAGAATGGGTTAATTGATAATGACTATGTTTGCACAATCCAATCAATCAACCAACTGTATTTTAATCAAGTATTGTTGTTAACCTAATGGGATCACAGAACTGTTCTAAAAAGATCAAATTTATTATGGCCTATAGTTGTTAAGGTCTACAGAAGAGGGTCTTTTGAATTTGACCCTATTGTCAAAGACTAATTTTTCTGACCATCTCCTGTGCTGTTTTCAGTAAGCATTCCCTTTGGAGACACATTTGGTAAATCTCACTAATCTTTCCTTAGATGATTTTAATATTTAACTTTAATCGTATTTTATTCATACATTAATTTCCGTTGACTGTTTTCCTTATACACCAGAGCAGAAGATAATCCTTAAATCTTTCTAATAAAAATCGCATAATCCCTGCAAAATTGACCAAGAGTAACTTCCTGAACTTGCTGTCAGCCAGATTTAACAGCTGATACACATTTTAGCATTTAAACCTGCTCAAGTTAATACTTTGTTTTTCCAAAATGAATCTGTGATCCTTCAAATTATGCACCTGTTACAAACTAATTCAAAAGACAACCATCAAAATAGGAAGCATCATTAAATTAAAAACATGAGAATCCCCCAAAACAGATATATAAAATGTGGTGCAGATTTGATTGATATATTTTTTTTAAATCAGAAACAGTATTTCTTTTTTCAAACACTAGATTTTAAAACAAATGTTTCTTCTAATATTCAAATGCCATTTCTTCAAAGGACTGCCTATCTAGATATAGCCTCCTACTGTTCCCAGAATTTGATGCAATGGTCTTTGACAAAAGCCAAAGTCTAAAAAAATTGACGAAGTAACTCTTTAGGTTCTAAACTATTGTCACAATACACAGAGCAAGCAGGCAGTAGAATTGAAATGTTAATAGTTTTTTTATCTCCCACTTCATGTGGGTAAAGTTATTAATAATGGAAAATGTTCTAAGCTGTCTCATGGACTCTTGAATCTATTAGTGAATTTTTCTTCAACTTTAAACCTACAGTTGATAAAAGAAACTATAAGCATGGCCAAGAGTCCATGAATGCAGCTTTGGCTTTTCTATTAAAGCCAGATATACTAAGCTGCGGTAATAAACACAACGGTGCTTTAAATACTATTTTGCAAAAACTTCACAATTGAAAAATCAAAGCACATTCACACAAAAAAATAATGATGGTCCTCCTCCGCCAGCTATACTCAGTACAGAAACTATTTTGCTATACCAGCGTAACATGAACATAATATAACTCTATTGTGTAGGAAAGGGTTATGATAAACTGTTTATATTTTATTGTTCAAATGTTATGCATCAAAATACATTTATTTCAAATATTGGAGACTAAGACTAGGGCTGGACCAGCTATTAGCCCTGAAAGCTCTCCAGGTGATTCTGGACCATTCTTTTCCAACCCAATCTACCTCCCATGAGTATTATTATGGAGGGAAATAAAAGCCTGAAGGCTTTAACCATTTATATTTGTTTCAAGAAAACTCTTTCTTCCACTCAAAAAAGATTTTCTGATAATTGTTAATATTCAGAAAATGAAAGACATCTGCTAAAAAAGAAAGAGCTTAGAAAACTAAATACACAGTTTATTTTCAGATTCTGAAAAATGATAAGTACTGCATCAGCAGTTTAAATAATCAGTATTTATAAGACAGGTACAAAATTGATACTAAGTGCTGACTCTACCTAGTTTTTCATACCAGCTATTTCAAAAAAATTTTTTAAAAGAAAGCACAGATCACCTTGACAGTGAAGTTTGTTTGCACTTGTCAGCGCCCATGAAGATTTTTTCCCAACAAAATCTAAGACATTTACATAATATTAATTTTTTCCACTTTCAAAATGCAGATAAAGGAACAGAGGACTAAAATCATACCTTCCTTCCTTCTTCCCTCCCTTTCTTCTATTTCCAATGGACTCATTGTAATCCTTACTACTGTTTAGCTCTTATAGACTGACAGAGGAACATGACACTTTATTTTTTCGTTAGCTCATTTAATTTTCAATGGCTTGGTGCATACCGGAAATAATTTAATCATATTCTGTTACATAACATGTCATATGCTACAAATTAATATTCTATGTAGTCTGAAGGCCCATGCTTCAGCGTTTATGAAAAACTTCAAAATATGGAAGAGACTCAAAAGATCTATGTAAAAATATCAAGGCTTTGGTATTCCTATGTAAGAAATTTCCTACATGGTTTTTGACCAGGGTATCCTAAGGAATGCCTGTTGCATCTCCCAGTTGTCTACATTCTGAAGTAATCTCAGCCCGACTCAGGTGTCTGCGCTGACACATATGAGATGGGCGGTAACTGGAAAAAGCCCCTTCTCAGTTTCTGATGTTCTCTCATCAGAGCTCACCTGAATGTTGCTGTTTGTAGCAGAACAGGGGTCTCCAACCTTGGCAACTTTATGCCTGGTGGACTTCAACTCCCAGAATTCCCCAGCTAATGGAGACCTCTGTACTAGAAGACATTTTTTATTTTAAAATTTTAATTGTGCTGTCTACTTTGCTGCCAGTTTTAATCTGTGGCTAGAAGAGGAAGTGGATTAGAAATTGAACATTTGATTTAAAATCCCATCACAATGGAATATACGGCTCCTTCTTTTTTCTATTTTCTATGAGGGAGAATATTTCTATCATTTTGGGAATAAGACATCTGCTCATGAAATGAAACATACCACAAAACCAGAAATGCATCTTTGGCCATGACATTTCCTTAAAATAACATGGTACTTATGTAGTATTTCTGAAAAAAAAAACCTTTGGAAATGCTTCCATATGTTGGCTATAACATGGCATACAACTATGAATATGTAATTCCTATGAGATTCAATAGGATTTTGTACAATTACACAATCTTACAATTAATTTGTGCCAAAATTGTTCTGCTAATAGTGACTAATATCACTAGTGATTTACTCTCTGGTAAATGTATTGTCAATACTTCAGTGTGAAAAATGTAATTTAAAAATTTAACTTTTATTCTCAAATCCAGCATGTAATTATTACTTTGGGAAAACATGAATGCAGCAACAGTAATGATGCATTATTAAATGAAAATAAAAGGAGCAATTTCCTTAAAGGAAACCACCTCCTCTCAAACTGTATTTTATCTATCACTCCACATGTCTCTTCTAAATATCTTGCTTTATCCTCTCAAAATAAGGCTGACTGTAATTTTTAAAAATTCATACATTAACATAGATAATCAAAGGATGAGTATTTCAATTTCTTTAAAAAATAGAATTAAGTAATAAAATATTTTTTAATATCATGAAACACACCCTTAAGCATTATTTTATGGGTTCTTGCTCATATCTATATACTGTCGGACATCAGCAACGGCTTCAGGCACTTGGACAGTCATATTGTTCATATATTTCTTCAAGCAAATTTGACAGCCCAAACGTGATCTGTAGGAAAAAAGCATATTGTATGAATGACAATATTATAACATTCTACTGTAATATTACAATGTTCAAAGTTTCAATGGCACTGAAAAATGTGACTTGTGATTGTTTTTCACACTTATGTTGTAGCATCCCATGGCCGTATGATCAAAATTCAGATGCTTGGCAACTGACTCATATTTGTGACGGTCGCAGTGTCCCGGTTCACGTGGTCATCTTTTGCAATCTTCTGACAAGCCAAGTCAATGGGGAAGCCAGATTTACTCAACAACTGTGTTACTAATTTAACAAGTACAGTGATTTACTTAACTGTGGCAAGAAAGGGTATAAAATGGGGCAGAACTCACATAACATCTGTCTTGCTTAGCAACAGAAATTTGGGGCTCAGTTGTGGTTGTAAATTGAGGACTACCAGGACAAAATTACAAGAACAAAATATATTGTAAAAATATACTGATGGAGGATAAGAAGCTAAAGTCTACTTAATGTTATATGCAAGGACAAAAAACTGAAAAGACTATAGACTATATATTTAGCCAGCCTTTCCCAACTTGGCACCCTCCAGCTGTATAGACTTAAAGACAGAAAATTCTAAACAGTAATCACACTGGCTGGGAGCTGCAGCATCTGTATCTGGAAAGGGCCTTGACTGGGGAAGACTAATTTAGACAGTTCAGTTTGCTTTGCAAATTCACTTCTTTGCATATTTTCTAGCTAGGGGAGAAAAGGTAAAGTTTAAATTCCCTATATCCAATCTGTATAACATATATTGTAATTAACTCTGTATTCCTTTAACTTCTTGATGTAAGAACCAAAAATTCATAATAGAGAAATATTTCCTTTCAGGTTACATAAGAATATGGCAAAAAAAGCTTTACAAAGCTTATGAAAATTTCACCGAAGACTAATTTAAATAAATGATTTTTTTTGTTCTGTGAAAATCTAACATTGTTTTAGATATTAATTCTGAGAAGATACTAGGCAAAGCTGGGAAAGTAAAGGAAATAGGGATATACCAGCATTAGACAAGAAACATTCCTGCTCTTTAAAGGTGAAAGTTCAGAGCCTAGTTATGGACAATGTAAGTCAACTTTGCCAATAGGTTTGGATTAAACTCATAAACCACCAATAACCAAATGCTGAAGCAAAAATGTTCAATCCTCTCCTGACCTGATAACTGATAATATTTTTCAGATAAAAAGTAGATAGTAACATCAGCAAGGATAACAAACATACTAGCTACTGGGCACATTTGAAAAGTTGAATTTTGAAAGTGGTAGTAAATATTCTACCAAAATGTCCATTAATGACAGGTACAGTGAATATGTTCAATCACAAAGTGTTAATGAAGTTAATTCATACTACTTTCTATAGCACTGCCCTCTCTGCTCCCTATTATCCCAGAGCATCTTCATTTTCTAAACAGGGAGCACATTTAAACAGAACTCTGGACTGCAGCTGTACACCATTCTCTAAGAATGCTTATAAGCCTATATGCAGTGCAGCAATATTTTAATAAATAAAACAAAACCACATTTGTGTTTTTTATATTTTTAATTGTATACCACCCAGAATCACTTTGTGACTAAGACAGATGGTCTCTAAATCTGATGTATAAATAAATAAATCTCTCCTTTTAAAATCTAAAAAAAATATTAAAGAACAGGTGGAAAAGAGAGCATGATATCTGTCAAGAATAATTTCCAGGGGCAGACAGACACTGCTTGTCCTTGATCTAAGCAGCATGTCGTCAATTGAATAAAAACAGTGAAGATATTCTCAACGATTTTATGTTGATTCCACCTTACCTTTCTGTCAAGCCATAGGCAAGGTCCAGCATATCCATTTCTTCATCTGTAATTGCATCTAATTTTTCAAATATGTGATCTTCAAAGATTAAGTGACATGTAGAGCAGGCAAGTGTTCCTTCACATGCACCTAAAGTTAAATTAGGTACACATTAAATTCATTACCTTTCAACATCATTTTGTGTTCATCATTCAACATCAACAACATAATCCCATACATTAATGTGAGACAATCACCTTCACACAGAAAGAAACTTGGCAGTATATAAAGTGGAGAGCGCGAATGGAAGGACTGATGCTATCTCTTCCTGACAATTAACATTTCACAGCTGTTATAGCAAACAATGTATGAAACAAGCTTAAAGTGCTATGAAAGTTGCAACACAAATTAGTTTATTAACAGGAAGTAACAGTCTTGTTTGCAATTTCAGCAAAGTCATTCCAGAGGTACTCTATGGGACTAAATCTTTCACAAATCGTAACCACTTTCAGGACAATTTTAATTTAACACATCTGAGGACATAAAGTTGAAGAAAGCAGTTACAATATTTGTACCATATAGTTTAAAGATATACCATTGTATGACGCATCATAGGCATCATCAATTAGTAATGACAGATCAGGATAATGTAGGCAGAAGATATACTTATGCCTATAATACAGATAAACTAGAGCTATAAAGCCAAAATAAAAACGATAAAACATGAACAGTAGTGTTGTAACAGCAACAGCATATTTTAATTGAACGAGAATTATGCTAACAAGAGAAGGATTTCATCAAGCAGGCAAATATTTAAAGTGTTAAATGTCAACATATTATCTGTATGCCTGCTATGCCCCCTACTGACATAAAAAAGCTGGAGCAGACTATGTTTTCTTTTTTAGGCATTACCAATGTAATTGATCATGTTTTTTAGAGGACTGGGAATTTTAAATGTGGACAATACTAAACTTTTCAATTTTACTTTCTGTATCTGGAATACTAAAAAGTATGAAATCTGTTTTAAGATGCCATATCATTCCACTGTGTTAACACATGCAGATTAGTCTTTTGAGGCTATTTTGGGTATATTAGAATGCATATTAGAATAACAGAGTTGGAAGGGACCTTGGAGGTCTTCTAGTCCAAGCCCCTGCTTAGGCAGGAAACCCTACACCACTTCAGACAAATGGTTATCCAGTCTCTTCTTAAAAACTTCCAGTGTTGGAACATTCACAACTTCTGGAGACAAGTTGTTCCACTGATTAATTGTTCTAACTGTCAGGAAATTTCTCCTTAGTTCTAAAAGTTGCTGCTCTCCTTGATTAGTGTCCACCCATTGCTTCTTGTCCTACCCTCAGCTGTTTTGGAGAATAGCTTTACTCCCTCTTCTTTGTGGCAGCCCCTGAGATACTGGAACACTGTTATCATGCCACCTCTAGTACTTCTTTTCATCAAACTAGACATACCCAGTTCCTGTAACCGTTCTTCATGTTTTAGCCTCTAGTCCTCTAATCATCTTTGTTCTTCTTCTCTGCACTCTTTCTAGAGAATCGATGCCCGAAGTTACTGCTGTTGCAGTGCCCCTGCAGTCATGTGACTTGCAATGTGAACTTTTGGTAGTCCATTTACAATTATGACAGGTTGCCAAGCACTCATGATCATTATTTGAAATCTTTCCTGTCAGTTTTCCCAGAAAGTCAATGGAAAAATATCTGGTTTAGGGATGGAACTTTTTCAACCATCTATTTGGGAGCAAAAGGGCTGCCTGCCAGATTGATTTTATCCCATGTGGGGCAGAGTTCCCCTTCTCCCACTAAGCATTTTGGTTGCTCTCAAAGATGCTGGATGCTTGGTGAGAGCCAAGTGGGATTTTGGCACAAAGTGCTTACAGTATGGGTATTTGGAGCCAGCTTGTCAGACTGATTTTGCCTCAGGTAAAATCCATCTGGCCACACGCAGCAGTTCTGTGCACAGAGGGGAGCTGCCTGCCATCCTTTGGCAGGGAGCTCTTTCACTTCATCCACTTAACCACTACAAAGGGGAGAGCTGGTATTGTGGTTGTTGAGCAAGGTGGTCATCTTGCTTAAAGACTGCAATGACTTAAAACCAATGTTGCAGGCTCAGTTGTGGTTGTAAATCGAGGAGTACCTGTAGAAGGATAAACTACAATTCACTAATAGTGACTGATGTTAGAACAAACACATAGCAATAGCACTTAGACTTATATACAGCTTGATAGTGCTTTACAACCCTCTCTAAGCAGTTTACAGTCAGCCGATTGCCCCCAACAATCTGGGTCCTCATTTTACCCACCTCAGAAGGATGGAAGGTTGAGTCAACCCTGAGCCTGGTGGGATCTGAACTGCCAAATTGCAGGCAGCCGATAGTCAGCAGAAGTGGCTGCAGTACAGCACTCTAATCACTGCGCCACCGAGGCTCTATCCTTCCACATAGCTGTGGAAGAATTACATAAATCAATTATATTATTCTTTTTCCTAATTTTAGCAAAAAAATATATACTCATACTAGTGCTGCTGCTTAGAAGTGGTTAACTTTGAATCAAAAGTCACAGAGTTTCAATTCTTTTGTTAAGAAAATCGATTTAAATTTTTTATAGGAAAGGAAATACATTTACTTACCAAATCCATCTATGTCTAGATTGTTATCTATCACAACATCTAGAAGTGAATCTCCAACCTTTCCTTTGGCTGTTAATTTATCACCATCACGATTTATAAAGTGCACTGTAACTTTTTCTTCCGAGCTGAAAAAAAATTCAGACCTTACTGTCCTCTTTTAATCCAATTTTTTACAACATTGTTTTTCAATACAGTATATATTGGTTTACATTTCTAAATAAATATGTTTATTTAGAAAACTTATATGGCTTCCTATCTTAAACATGATAATCCTAGATGACTCTCAATTATATTCAATAGAAACAAAATAAAATATCTCAACAAATACTATAATGGTACTGTCCTCAGACTTCAGATACCAATAACAATAAACCCAACTCTAAAACCCAACTCAATTCAAATCTCATATAAGAGGAATTAGGATGGGAGGAGAAAGAGAGGAGGAGGAGAAATAAAGAGAACATCATACAATCAGGGAAAGATTTTCTGAATCAACTTTGTCTTCAACTACTTTCAAAACATCATCTTGATAAAAATAGTTGAAGACAAAATTGTTTCAGAGAACCTTCCACTGATTTTATGATGCTATTTTATTTCTTTTTGTCTCTGCCCCCACTCTAATTTTTTTGTCTAGTACTGTTTGCTATTGTTGTTCTTGCTGTCGTTTGTTAAATTCTTATGTGGTTTTATATGCTACTATGAATGTTTGAATTCTTCTATTAAATTCTATGTAAGCTGCTTAGAGTCTTTTTGATTGCGGTATGAAGGGCCATTTTAAGGTGCTGGTTTTTAATTTTAAAGTCCCGTAAAGACTTGGTGTCTGTGTACTTGCAGGACCATCATCCCCAATCAGAGTTAGCCTGCCTTGCACATAAGAAAGGATGCTGCGGAACACTGATTAAAATACTGATTAAAATACTGATTGTATTTATTCCTTATTAGTCCTATGCTGTGTGTGTGTGTGTGTGTGTGTGTAGAGCACTTAGCAATAGCACTTAGATTTATACACCACTTTATAGTGCTTTAGAGCACTAAGCAGTTTACAGAGTCAGCATATTGTCGCCAACAATCTGAGTCCTCATTTTACCAACCCCAGAAGGATGGAAGGCTGACTTAACCTTGAGCTGCTCAGGATCAAACTGCTGGCAGTGGTCAGAGTCAACCTGCAATACTGCATTCTAACCACTGTGCACCACAGCTGCTACAGAATCTATGTCTATGTAGATTCCTTGCTTGTGTAACTAAGATGGCAATCATAATAGTCGTCACTTCATAATTCATCTCATCACAATAACAAATATAATTTATGTTAGGTACAGATTGATATGCACTATGACCATTTAGAGTGGCACAGAAATCTCAAGATTAATCTGTATTTATTGTATAGGTGGACTAAGTTGAAGAAACAATAAGGCAAAATAACTAAAATGAAAGTATCACAACTGTGAACAATTAAAATGGTTGAATTACAATCTCTAACAGAAAAACCATTCAGGTCAGAGGTTAGAAACTGAGTATTTCCATAGCACCTATAATCAGTTATTTTTCATATTCATACCTTATATCAATCAAAGGACTTCAGCAACTTATATAAAAACCATTTGAAACATCGTTGGTACAAACTACCATTAAAAATAAAAACAGCATAAACCAGACATAAAACAGCATAAACCAGACATAACACAACACAAAACAGAAGTTAGAGATGGGGGGGGGGGCTCTTTGAAACTTTTAATCATTTCTACAACATCCATAAGGTTATTTTTAGTAATTTTCTGAACATCAATAAGGACGGGGCTAGCATGATCATTCCTGGGAGGTTGTTCTCTGTTGCCACTTTAAAGCTGCATGTTCTTCAGCCCTTTAATCTCCTGAAATGATCTCTAATCTCTAAAATGATCTCCTGTGGGATCATTTATCTTAGTTTGAACTAACTGGTTTGACCAGTACTGGTTGGATTTTCTTTCTGGATATGCTAGATTCAAGCTATTGAATGCCTGTTTAGGCAACTTTTTTGTGTGTTTATAGAATATAGAAGAACCTAACTTGACCACAATGGCTCATCTTGAAAAGAGTAAGAGGGCCTGAAATTGAATGCTATTTAAATGAGAAATCAAGAATCTCAAGAAAGAAGACTAAACCGGATTTTTTTTTTAAAGTTTAGATGGCAGTAGTGTTGTTTCCAAGAGCACACAGATACACCTACACTGTTAACAAGACTCAAGTTTTAACTTGAAGGATACTTTATATTACTAGCCTTTCTGATCTCAAATATGATATTTAAGTGCACACAAATGCATATGCTAATGTTTATTATTTCAATGTATCAGATAGTCATTTGAAATTCATGACTCTGGACAGATAATCCCCCATCTTTCCAGGTCATTATTAGTGGCAAAGGAGTAGCAGTCATTGGTTGTCAAATTGTGAAAGGTACATCTCAGCATCATGACAACAGTTGATTAAATAGTTACCTAACTAGGGAAACCAAAGCCCCGAGATGCCTTTCTTTGACTTATTGCTGTTTTGGCACTTTAAATAATCAAATAACTATAACAGCAATAGCACTTAGACTTATATACCACTTGATAGTACTTTACAACCCTCTCTAAGCAGTTTATAGAGCATACTGCCCCCAACAATCTAGGTCCTCATTTTACCAACCTCAAAAGAATGGAAGGCTGAGTTAACCTTGATTGAGCTGGTCAGAATCAAACTCCTGGTAGTGAGCAGTTAGTTAGCTTGCAGTACTGCGTTCTAATTACCGTGGCTCTTTTTAAGTCCAACTAAGCTTAATGAAGCAGAAATCTTGCCCAAATACAAAATATGCACTACTGTATCAACATGGGTGGAATCCAATATGCAGAACTTGCATGAGTTATTCTTTTCATGTGTATAGGACTGGGAGTTATTCCAGAGCAGATCTGGAATGCTTAGAGAATGTTTTTCTCTACTTTGCAAAAAGAAAGTGCAACTGCCAGTGTGATTACAGAAGCATAGGAGTTATCTTGCAACACTGTAGTGGCAAGTTTTCAATTGATCTTATCTTCCCTCATTTGAAGTCCAATTTCCAGTTTGGAAGAACAAGATGGGTCTTGTTGTGAGCACAAGACTTCTAGGCTTGCTTCATATTGTGGGCGTGAGATTCATATTTGTTGATTGAATTTTGTTTACACGGAAAACCACAATTACCAATAAAGGAGAATATCTGTAGCTCAGGGTTGACATGAAGGGTCCTTGGTGCTCTCTGAGCTTGCTTGTTTCCTTGCAGTAGCAGTGACTGATAATGTTACCTAGTTTGGGTAATGAAACGTCTGCAAGAAAACAAGCTCAGAGAGCACCAAGGACCCCTTCAAACCATACATTGTTTTGCTTCTCCTTTAACTCTCAATAACAAAGGCTAGCTTAAGTGCCTTACATAAGCAATTAGTTTGTTTACATCATCCAACTTTCATATGGAATAAGTAGGCACTTCATAAGATGAAACTCTACACCTATGAAACCTTAGGCCATGGCATAGTTAATTGCATCTTACTGACAATCAGAGTTAGTAGGCTTTCATATTATATGCTTATACATTTTGCTAAGTCATAAACAAACAAATCTAAGTGGAAGTATCTTATGGAAAGCCAAAGTCACAAACAGGTAGATTCTCCTCCAAATTAGACAGTTGTACAGTTAACAGAAACACGGTTTATCCGTTTTTCTGGGCTCGAACAATACACTTGGCTACAAATTGACCTCCGGGGGGGCGCATTCGCACAACACCGAGGTCACACTACAAAAAGCCCAGGTACACCAATATTGCGTGGGTGACCGTGACCAAAGTCACGGCTGGCATTTTCTGTGACCTCCGAGCTGACCTAGCCTTGCCCAGGTACTGCTCTACGCCTTGCTTCTACCAGCCAATCCCGGGATTTCCCCCTCATTTGGCGCCATTAACTCCCTAGGAACGAGAGGAGAGGTGAGTGATCCCTGAGAGGTACCCGTCGCCCCACTTCCAACTCAGGCCGGGAAGGTTGACTTGGCGAAGACAGGGCGGAGCTCCTTACCTGAGCTTCGTCGCCGCGTGGAAGGACCGGCAAGAGCCAAGGCGGGCTACGTTATTCCAGCTACTGCCGCCTCGGAAAGGAGCCTCCAGGAGCCGCCAGCCAGAAGACGGCGCGGCTCGAAAGAGAAGACGGAAGCTGCTTGAGGTGGCCATGCTGTAACGGCAGGCGACGGCGAATCCCCAAAGCCAGCGGAAAAGGCAAGCGCGAGCGACTTCCGCTTATTACATGCCGAAATCCAAAGGTCGGTCCGTTTATCCAACCGGAATGCACAGCGGCTATTCTCATAGGTGTTTACGCTGTCGACGTCAGAGGGGCCGCGAAATGCGCGATCCCTCGCCTGGGAGATGGATTACGCGAATTACGGAAATTAAATTTTCGGGCGCACGCATGCTAGGAGGAATGCGGGAAGAATCGCGCATGCTCTGTTTACCCGGCTGATCCTCGGCTCCTTTTTAGTTTAGGGATTTGAGGAATGTTTAACAGCACAATAATGGTTTGTTTTATTAAATATATTTAAACAAATGTCCAACCATGTCGTAAAAGATATCTTAGGTACTTAATAGATTTTATATGTTTTTTTAAAAAATTCTAAAAGCGGTCTAAGTGTAAAGATTAACAGATTTGGATTTCCGTTCGAGATCCATTGCTTCGTAATTTTGGATAGTTGGACCTATCTTAATGCAGGGATTTCTTTTATTTTGCAATCTGTTAAATTAGCATATTCAGTTTTACACCAGTAGAGGGCAGAGCAAATCAAGGAAGGGAGCAACATGTGGGTTGTTAATGTGCAAGTATATAATATTTAATGTAAAATGCTCCTGCTTTAACGTTTGTCATATAAAAAGATTCTTTTCCAACATATTGTCCCAACAATTCCTTCTCCCCATCAGTGAATTCACTATCATATGCTAGCATAAAATTACCTTATTTACTACCCTGATGTCTCCAAAAATGAGAGAGGATAGCAAGTTTAATTCTAGAGACCATATGAAAAGAAAAATGATACATGTGTAAAAAGCCAAATTAGAGTTACTAAGTGTGGACAGAGAAAGAATATTAGACTTGCACTTAGCCAGGAACTTGTTCCTGGCTAAGTGTTTATTTATATTCTGCCTTTATTTTTTTTATAAATAAAGCATCAAAGATATCTGACACAGCGTGCCTCTCTCCTCCTATTTTCTCCACAACAACCCTGTGAGGCGAGTTGCACTGAGACACAGTGACTGGCCCAAAGTAACGCAGCTGGCTTTCAGGTTAAAGCAGTGCAGGTAGTCCTCGACTTACAAATCCAATTGAGTCCAAAATTTATGTTGTTAAGTGAGATATTTGCTAAGTGACTTTTGCCTCCTTTTACGACCTTTCTTGCCACAGTTGTTAAGTGAATCAATGCAGTTGATAAGTTAGTAACACGGTTAAGTGAATCTGGCTTCCCCATTGACTTTGCTTGTCAGAAGGTCGCAAACGGTGACTTCGGGACACAGCAACGGTCATAAGTAAGAACCAGTTGCCAAGCATCTGAATTTTGATCACAGGGATGCTATGAAAGTCATTAAATGTGAAAAATGGTCATAAGTCACTTTTTTCCGGTGCCATTGTAACTTTGAAAGTCACTAAATTAACTGTTGTAAGTTGAGGACTACCTATACTAGAACTTGTGGTCTCTGGGTTTCTAAGCCTGGTGCCTTGACAACTACACCAATCTTGTGTTTACGTATCTACCGAAATAGAGGACTCTTAGATAGATATTCCCTCTGCTTTTCATGTTTTCACTTCCCCACAGAATTCTGAAGCTCCCAGCTGTATATCAGAGAGTGGGGAAGATAATAAACCATGCTTATTTTCCAGTCTCCTTCCAGAAATTTTTGCTTGATTTTTAAAATATATTTAATTTCCCTGTTTTCAGCAAAACAGCTATGGGTATTTATCTGCATTTATATGACATTTTTCTTATGTTTACTGAGGATGATTGAGATGTATGAATGTCTATACCTGCCAACTGGCAAGGAGGATATGCTCTTTAGAATCAATGTATCCTGGATCAGTACCATTGCTACTTGGGAAGGGGAAGCTTTTCAACCTGTGGTTCAGGAACCCCACTTTACAATGATAGAAGAATGCAAGTATGACCTGTACTAAGGCATCTGATGAAAAGGCACATTGGTCAGCCCATCCAGCAATCTATGCTGAGGACTGCTTTTGGGATGTGGAGAACAGAATTTTGGAAACTTTAGCTTTTGCTATTCAGATCCATGCACAATTAGTTCATAGGCTTTTTCCCCCCTGAAGATAATATATTGTAGATAAAATAATTACTGGAAATTGGAATCAGTGTTAATTTTTCTGCTAATGCTCAAGGAGGCGTATAAACCATTGGCCTGATTAGTGCTCCTAACTCAACCTAAGCCAGCTAATGATTTATTGGAAAAAATGGTGAAAGACATTGTACAAAATTCAACAGAAGCAACTTTTTAATACCCTACCATGACCCCTATGGTAGGGCAATCAGCCAAAGAAAATCTAACGTATATAGCTTCATATAATCTAATAGATCAAGGATTATAATGGTGATGTGATAGCCACTGTCCATATTCTATGCTGCTTCTCAGGACTATCAACCACCAAACTTACTTGTTGGGCCACTTCCAGGTGTTTCTGTGAGCTACCAGCTCAATTTCAATTAAAGGAATTTGGCTGTTTTCTTCGTGGACACAGACTTCAGCCAAGAAGGCTCCACACCCATTTACATTACTCAGGTGAGTCTGAGGACACAGACAAATCCCGAAGTGGCCTCAACAACTCTCCAAACCAGGGGTGTCAAACTGGCGGCCTGTGGGCCGGATGCATCACGCTCAGGCCACACCCACCCCAGCTCCACGAATGGTAAAAACATCATGATGGCAATGTGATGTGGTGAGTTTGACACCCGTGTTCTAAACAAATGCAAATGACCAGCTGTCTGGCAAGGAAAATACATCCTTCCATTCCCCACCTTCCATCAGAGCTCACAAAGCTTCTTGGATGAGAAGTGAAACGTCTTCAAAGAAAAACAAGAAAGTCCAGTTGCCTCTTGAAAAAGCACCTTTGGGACATGTCATGTCAATTGAGTTGGGTAAATAGAGTTGTAGAAATTGTGTACCTGCTTTGCAAGGGGGAGAGACTATTATTCTTGAAACAATTATGAGTATTCAACTAGGGAGGACAATTTATGTATATGTTTGGTTTGGTTTTTTATGCACATTTATTTTCTTTTTTTGGTCTTGTCTAGTCTTGCTCTGTTTTTGATTTTTTTTTTTGCCTTTTTGGAGTTTGTATTTTAACATTTTGAATAAAAAAATAAAAATTTATTGGATAAAGGAAAAAAAAGAATCCAACTTTGAGCAAATCCAAGCAATATTAGCCATCATACAGCATCAAAACTATGCACCATAACCCTGTAGATGGTCCTGTGTACCAGCTCTCCCTAACGGAGCAGATCACATGAAACAGGCCTCTGGATGGCTTTCAGTTGGTGCAATAAGGGCAGAGAAATGACAATATTCAATTGCCTTTATTGCCACTATGCATGTCCAGATACAGGCTCTCACTTGTGTTCAGTCAGGTTAACCCTTTGCCTTTTTCCAGTGGCATTCCAGGTGTCACCTCTGAAGCTTCATCTCCCGGAGCTCCTCAGAAAACCAAGGTTCACCCCAGGATCAGCAAACAGAAGACTGCATAGGCATAATCCAGTCAAGGGTCTCAGTCACCTGCTTGTTCCAGACTGTAACCAAGGCCTCAGCCAAATTACTGAGCAGATACTCAGGAAATAAAACAAGTTTCCTCTGGAACCCAACAGGGTGAATCAGTCATCCATGGCAGGCTGATCTAATAGGCCCTGTCTCCCCACAGAAGGGAGGAGGTGGCCCTTGTGAGCCAGAGAGCAACCAAAGAGTGATCTGTCCATGACTGACAGTAATATCCTCTAATGCCAGTTCACACTGTAACTGCCATGAGAAAAAAAATCTAATATATGGCACCCCCCCCCCACAATACATTGGGCCCTCTATTACTTGGGTCCATGGTTACCATGGAGGCCATGAATTCCTGAGCCATCCCTGACAGAATCCAGCAGCTCAAGCAGGGATGATAGTGGACCATAGTGGACCATAGGGAAGGCAGTACACCAGCAGCAATCCCAACTGTTCCCAAAGGCCATCTTAACTCTCACATCCAGTTACGGTATCTGTGGAGCAGAATATCTAAGAGCCTTCAATAACTCACGGATGACAATAACCCTCCCCCTCCCCCTTGGCTAGGTCTTGGCTGATGCAAAGCCCAGGTGGCCATATCTCCAAGAGCAGAACTCCCCCTTTAGGGCCCACCCAGGTGTCAGTTATGCAAACCAAGTCAGCACCCTCATCCATAATTAATATCCTGGCCAAGGGCATATTTGTTACACACCAACCTAGCATTTAGAAGCCAGAGCATAGGGCAACAAAAACCTCATTGATCTGGTCCCAACAGTGAATACTGAGGGCAAGTGATTGGGATTGCTATCAAACAGCATTTCTAGCATCCCTGAGTGTGGCCCATTCTCAGATTCCTGCCATATGTACATCTGCCCATCACTATGCCAATAATGCCTGCTCTCATATCTCTTTCCCAGTCTACTCCTGAGAACCGGCTACATTCCACCACTGCTGACGGTGTATGTAAAATCATTTGCTGTCCAGTTTTTGGATCAGTGGTGGTTACCCACTGCATCTTTTCTATTGTTCTGGTTATTAACTGGACAAATAGGGAGAACAAGCAAGGTTCCATCAGTAATCCTACTATTGCAAGAAGTAACTTTGTTCCCCATTTACTCCATCCCCCACCAATCAGTTGCCCCCACCAGGTTGTATCTGTTATTCCAGTCCATGTTTGTACTGGAACATGAGCAGTCTTCCTCATTCTATCAGTTATTTCTTCTATAGCTTTTCCTTGATCATCTATTTGCAAACAGTTTGTGAGATTAAATTTTCCACACACACCTCCTTCTTTGGCTAACAAATAATATAAAGCAAGTCTATTCTGATATATTGCTGTTTTAAACTGACTATGCTGTTTAGATATTAAATTTAAAGCAATAGCAGTTTCATTAGTTATTATTTCAAGCACTGCCTGTAGCCTTTTAATTCTATTTATCATATAAATGGAAGTTCTACAACCATACATTCCATCTTCCGCCCAGGTCGCTGGTTCGTATGCCTGAATTATTCTTTCAGAAGGCCACTCGTTATCCTTCCATTCTCCTATTTTCAACTCTCTCTTAGATCTTTATTAGAGAAGTCATATTGGCACATCTGGGAAAACCCGAATCTGAATTCCCACATTTTCCTCTGCTATATTAAACTCACACCCAGCCC
>JANHFL010001593.1:33570-46805 GCA_032468155.1 Oxyrhabdium leporinum | reverse complement strand
AAGACTCGGGGCGGTTTACAGCTTATAAGCAATACTCTTACATCAGTATATTAATCCAATATACCTCAGAATATATAAGTGCATTAACATATTTGTTAACAAATTCAGAGTTTCAGAGTTCAAACATTTGGAGTTTAAGGTGCTCTCATTTCAAACTTGAAGGAAATATTTGTTAACACTTTCCATCTTACTAAAATTATTTAGTAAGTGTTTCAGAAAGAGCCATGTTTTGCATTATTCTGAAAGTGTTTCAGAAAGAGCCATGTTTTGCATTCAAAAAAGGCCATTTGAACTTAGAATTTTTATGGAATGGTGAGAATGACATCAGTATATTTGGGGCAATCCATTTTGAACTTAAAACACTTGTGTTTGAGTTTGAAATGTTTCAGTTAAACTGTGTTGCACTCCTGTGGTCAACTTTGCCAAAGCTGTAATCAGTTTCCTGCCATTCACTTTATTAGGAGGCAGGGAGAAGTCTAGAAGATTTGCTAACAAGAATATTGGAGAGAGAAATGTTTCTACAGATTCTAATTGACTTCCTTTACCTTATTTGGTTTTACTGTATTCAGTTATTTCAATCCAGCATTAAAAAGATGAAGAGTTCTAAATTTTAAAGTAAAGGTATAGGTTTCCACTGATCGGTTGTGTTCAGCTCTAGGTGATGGTACTTATCTCCTTTTCCTACCTGAGGAAGCTAGCATTGTCAAGATGTTTCTGTGGTCATATAGTTACCTTCCCACTGAAGTGGTACCTACTTATCTACTTGCATTTGCATGCTTTTGAACTGCTAAATTGTCAGGTGCTGGGGCAAGATCAGCAACTTACCCTGTCACACGGTGCTTAGTCTCAAATGCCAATCTTCTAGCTGACAAGCTTAGCATCTTAACTGCTAGGCCATTATGCCCCTAATTTTTATTCTATAGTAAAATCTTAATTTTACCCCACAGTAAAACATCAGGAGTACTACAAGAATTGAGTCAGGTGTCCTAATTATATAGACACAGATGTGAAAGCTTTTATAGTTTTGCAAAACTCTACATTTACAAAATGTTAGTGCTTCATTTAGTTTGGCAATGAGCATCTACTTGCCGGTTCATGATAAAACCAGAAAAAAATAGTTTAATAAAAATAACCTTCTATGAAACTGTTCCAAAGTGATGGCCTGTTATGGAAAACAAACAGTATTTTATTAATACCTGGTTTTAATATAATTAATTACATAATGAGTATAGACTGCTTGAAAAAATTGGTTGTAATATCTCTTATTCAAGTCCCATTGACCTAAATGTAATATAGACAACTTTCATATATAATTGTAGTATTTTAAGTCCATAATTCTTTTGTGCTTTAAGAACACTGCACCTGCAGTGGATGACAATATAGTCTGAATTAAATGACATGTGAAATGCATTTTAAACTATATCTCTCCTTTATTTTTTGTAAAATAGTAGGTTGGGGGCTTTCAGGTATGAAGACTGGGTTTAAACTTTATCTTGTTGTGTTCCCATTAAAAAAATCTATATTACTTCCCATATATTTTATTTCTTTGAGGGAAAGTGGGCATGAGTGCAGATAGCAACTTCAAGAGAGGTTATTTTTGAGGGGTGGACTTTATCACAGGAGAAATTACTTTTTCCCATTGCTGTTACTAAACGTAACATTTAGATAATGTTAAATTCACTAATTTATTCAATATACCTTCTATTTTAGCCCAAGAGTCAATTGATTTCAATCAAATGCCTACTTTGGGAAAATCACAAGGAGTAAATAAAAACAATACCCTTCACTTTTGCTTCTGGCAGCTGATATTCAAGGCATAGTCTTCCTAAATATGCTGATAGAATGTTTTTTCTAGACCAGTTTTAAAGCTATCCTATGATAATTAATTTTAAGGTCTCAGCCCAACTCGTAGGGTTGTTGTTACAGAGAAAATAGGACACGGAAGGAATATTAGGTATGTTTGCCATTCTGAGTTATTCATAAAAGAAGAGCAGAATTAAAAAACTAAAAAAGAAAGTTAATTATACAGTCTGTAAAGAAGTGATTTTTTTACAAATATTCTGAAAATCCGATTTCCTTTAGGGGAAAGGAAAGGAGATAGCTTTGTATTTTAATATTAATATGAGTGAAGAATCTGTTGACTCTTTTATCATATTGATAAAACCTTGATATGTGCAGGTTACGTTCTCCATCCCTGAACCCGGATTTCTACTATGTTGACTATAAACAATAGTATAACAGATACTGTACCTGTCAGCATCCTTGTCTCTCCTGACTTTATAATATATTTTTAAAATGTTTAAAAATGAATATATGAAAAATGCTGTAAAGCAAAGTATCAGCCTCCTGATATATAAAGAATGCATCTGAGCTATCAGTAATGGCTATAACTCAATGCTTATTTTGGAAGACTATTTTCCTTTCTAGAAAAAAAAATCCCAAGGAAAACTAGTATTTATAGGGAACATCCTGAAAGGTAGAAGGCAACCTCACCTTTTCATATACATGCTTTGTAACTGATTATTCACCATTGCAAGCTTTTTGTAGCGATCAATACAATATGCTGTAGAAATTGATCTACTGAATCAAAAAAAGGTTGTGGATATCTGGTTTGAACTAAAAAGCCTTTGAGCCTAATAATGAAGATAACAGGGTTTTTTTTAATAAAATAAATAAATCATTAATACTGTATTAAAGTTAAGGCAAACTCAATGGTTTTGTGTTAAGGCAAATACTTTTACATAATTCTTTTCAAATATGGCTGCTATCAATTTGTTTTAAGACATGAAATTAAGAATCTTTGTTTTTTATTGTGATTTACCCCCCACTGATTTACCCACAAAGATAGCAATTCAGGCCCTTTGTGAACAAACTAAAATGTTTGAGATGATTTATCCTAAAGTTAATCACTTTATATTTTTCATTGGATTTCATTTGATACTGAATAGATTATTCATCCAAATTTGTATATACCTTTTTGGTAATCTGTGAGATTTTTTAACCTGTTTTAAAAAAATTCAGTTAATCCCCTTCCCCTCTTCCAGTCACATTGTAGATATATGGTCCATATTTTAACCAGTTTTAGTCTCCCGAGGCCTATGTTCTTGTCCCATGTTTAGGGATGTATGTTTAGAATCTCAGTGAATTATTTTTAAAAAAATCCTTATTCTACAGATTCACACTCTTAAAGTACTGTAAAAATTGGATAAACAAATTATTTGGCACAAACTTTTTTCCTTTAAAAATGTGACATAGTAAATGTAACATTAATAGCATTTTGTGGTGTTTGAGAGAAGTGATTTACTAATTTCTGTTTATATGGTTTATTATGATGATGGAAAATGTGTGTCATTTTAACATCTAAAAGATTATTGCAGTGTTTTGGAATTTGAAACTCTCAACCTTGTCTATAATTGACACTGAGGAATCAAAAATGTTTTTCTAATTATGGCTTATAAGATGCTAGTTTCAAGGAGAGTTGGGAATAAAATATAATGATTAACACATACTGGAAAATAAAATAAGTGCTACTCCTTGATTACATGAAGATCCAGATCTGGAGAATGGCAATATATATTTCAAAATATCTTAATGTTTTTGGTAAACTTAATATGACAGATAAAAGTAAAAATGATCAAATGATTCTTTTTCATATATATAAATACTGATTTTTAAGAACAAGGCATGTTGCATTTTTAAACTATTTTAATATAAATTCCAAAAGTATAGCTAGAAGTTTATGCCATCCAAGTTGTTAAGTATAAGATGATCAACAAGTAGCATAACATATATTTTTGACAAAAAAGTGTGGTCAAATAATTTTTTTGATTACAGATTAAGAATGTTTAGAGGATCTTCCCATGGGTCTTACAAGTTGGTTGGGGAACAGTAATCTATGAATTCAGCTAAAAACTTGCAAGAAAATACAGGTAATCCTCGACTTACAACCATAATTGATCCCAAAATTTCTGTTGCTGAGATAATTTTTAATGGAGTTTTGTCCCATTTTATGAACTTTCTTGCCACAGTTGTTAAGTAAATCACTGCAGTTATTAAGTTAGTAATACAGTTGTTAAATGAATCTGGTTTCCCCATTGATGTTGCTTGTCAAAAGGTCACAAAGGGGGATCACATGACCTTGGGGCAGTGCAACTGTCATAAATATGAATAGTTGCCAAGCATCTGAATTTTGATCACGTGACCAAAGGATGCTGCAATGATTGTAAGTGTGAAAAATGGTCATAAGTCACTTTTTTCAGTGCTGTTTTAACTTTGAACTGTTGTACGTCAAGGACTACCTGTACAAAGATGCGTATCACACAAAGTTGCATAATTGAAAGATGGTTAAGGATTGCATTAAATAAATAAATTAAAGCTCAGTGCAGCCAAATTAACTTGTAATGTAGGGAGAGATATTGTGTAATTCACAAATCCCCTGTAGGGAATATTGTATTAGGAGAATCATCTGTATATTTTTAAAGCATATCTCATGCACAGCTCTGCAACTTTCCATAATACAGAAATTGATTTTTGTAGAGTAATTGCAACTTTAATGGTAAGTGGTACAATTATATTTTTGTTATAGTTGCTTAATTTATTAAAGCTTTTTTATGACAACAGGTATTACAAATTGGTTGGAATACAAAGAAGGGGAAAGTTATAAATTAAATATTGACCTATATTTTAAGGGTTGATTATTATAAACAATATAGTGGAGATTTTGTCCACTAATTTATTTTTATATCAAGTTTTATAATATACTCTACTTGCTACTATTTCATACTGTAATGTCATATTGAGCAATAATTGCATAACTTCAATAATTATATTTTCTTGAAACATTCTTTTCAACAAAAAATTATAATAGGACTAAACAAAATAAAATGAAACAGAGCACTGTTGATAAACTTTTTAAAAGAGAAAATGTATATAATATACTCACTATATATGCTATATACTAAATATAGTTTTAACTGTTAAAAAAGTAAAGCTACTTACTAATTACCGTTCTAATTCTTAAATTGACATACTGTAAATGAATATATATTCACTAAATAAAAATATTCAACCAATTAGAAAGTTATTTTCGCAAAAAGTAAAAATAATTCTTCTGTTTCCAAAGCTGTGCTTTCCATAAGTGGACTTCAGCTCTTGAATTAATTTGATCAAATGACAAATCTTAATTTACATGTAAATTAAGGTAAACTGGTAAATAATTTTATTGTAAAAATATATCTTATATTCTTTCATTCATTTTTCATTCACTAATGCTAATTCTATGCAATTTCCTTGTCACTAATAGGTTTGGAGGATTGCTAATGTAAGCTTGCTACTCTCAGCAGAAATTAACATACATGAACAATTGGTTCTCAACAAGTCCTTAGTGTATAGTTTAACTATGTAATGTTGGTGCAGTGACTTTCACTACTGTAACAGCATTCTTAGTAATATAGCAGATTTAATAAATATAGTTTAGGAAAGACAGTACTTAATGGATATGATGCTAACTAATCTTAGTTCCATGTTTTGGTTTCTTCATATGACTTGTAATCTAGATAAGATCTGTGTAGAAACAGCTGATAGAAATAGAAAGAATAGCTATTTTTAAAATTCTTTTGGAATAACAAGGTAGCTGGTCTTAGATTAACTTTCTTCTATGTGTTCTAAATAAATTCTAAGCTGGTTTATGTTTAAAATATCTTGGATTTTTTTGATTGCTGTTCTTTTAAGTATTTATTAGGACCTCTTTAGATTCAGTTGAATCTTAATATTTTTTCCCCACTAATCTTGCACTAGCAATTAACTATGGAGCAAAAATATATGATCAAAATGTAATTGTAAGGTCCAGCTTTTTATAATTAAAACTTCTAATTCAAAAAGTACTACATTATGAAATCTGTCATATTGCTTTACAGCTATTCTTCCATTAAAACATAGGAACTAGATGAAGAATAGTATACATGTATATCCTTTTACTCAGGTGAACTATTGTAGCTTGGAAAATTACTGTCTGAATATTTCACAGTAGATTAATATAATATAAACTATATATATAATTATTTTGTTTTAGCAGAAGAAAAGACAAGAGTGAGTAAGAAAAGGAGAAGAAAAGGAAAATGCCGAAACCAGTAAGTAATCCATGTGGAATCTTATTAGTATTTGATAGACTTTTAGTTCTTGTAATCCCTACATTATCCCGAAGGATCGCTAAGGAATACAGTTTACAAAGTGAAGGAGTATCTACTTATTTCAATATACTCAGTGTATCTATTCTTCCCTCGATCCCAAATAATAGTGGTAAAGCGGCTAAATAGAGTGCGAATCAAATTTTACTTAGATAAGCTTCAGTTTTCTTTATATGTTTTAAAACTTAATGAGAAACAGAATTCTAACTCTCCCATTCTTAGGATGATTTTTTTCTCTGTTGCGCTGATTGTGGTAGAATTTGGAGCTTAGTTGAGGGGAGGAGTGAAAAGATTTCTATCTATAGGCGAGTAGCAATACTCTGATCAGCTTCTTTTATAATTTTTGGTTGCTTGCACCTGACATTAATTTTGCCAGACTAAAGCACCCACCACACAACTACTACTTATACAAGTTTTATGGAGGAGCTCCTTTCGACTACTTCCTTCCCATCAGCAAGTCAAGGCTAGACAGCCTTTTTACTTTCCCCTCAACAAAACTCCAGATTTTACCACAGATTTGGGTTTCTGATTTTTTTTTGTTACTTGTATTTATCCTTCCAAATATTATGTCTGTTATGAAGAACTAATCACTATTGTGAATTATGCAGTTATCTGTAGCTTCATTTTCTGTTATTATTTAAAAAAGCATTTGAACACTGTTGCTTTGATATATAATTCAATTAGAAATAAAGACGTTCTGTGGGAGGAAAAAGACAGTACTGTTTTGTTTATCCTGTTTAAATACAAATACTGTACAAAAATAATAAACTAGAATATAGATTTGGTAATAAGTAACATAATATATTTTGCTGATAAAATCTAATATTTATGCATGGCTCTATAATGCAGAATTTTGTGTTTTGTTTTAGAATTATATGTTAGAGCAAGATTTTTAGCATTTTAAGAAGGAATTAGAATTTGCATCTTTCATGAGCATGATGGATATGCAGCTGCATACTTGTCTCCTTGTAGCCTGCTTATTTATTTAGTTCTTTGTTGAATTTATATTGCCGCCTATTCGTCCATGGAGACTCAAGGCAGCCTTACAGAATATAAAACCATATTTAAAACAATACAAACTAACAAAAAATCAAATTAATGAAGTACAATATAACAAAATCATCCCCCAACTCCCACCCCTCGCCCCGACGACAGCAGATCACACGAGCTATTTAATGGGCTCCATCCTGCTCTGGGTTCCCAGGCCCGCTGTCAGAACTGGGTCTTCAGCACCTTCTGGAAGAGTATTAGAGTGGGGGGCATTCTAATCTCTGAGGGAATGATGTTCCAGAGGGAGGGAGCCACCATGGAGAAGGTCCTTATTCTGGGTCCCACCAGGTGTATCTCCCTTGGGGATGGGACCCGCAACATTCCCTGCCTCCCTGCTCTGATGGGTCATGTAGATGTGACTGGCAAGAGATGGTCCCTCAGATAACCTGGTCCCAAGCCATGAAGGGCTTTAGAAGTGACAACCAGCACCTTGAATTGCACCCAGAAGCAAATTGGCAACCAATGCAGCTCCCGCAGGAGAGGTGATACATGTGCATACTGGGGTCTGCACAAAACCATGCGGGCCGCTGCATATAATGTGTGGTTTGCTGATTCAGAGGGTTAACTTTCATCTTCAGTATAATTTATCATTAGAGCATTATCATTAGCCATTAGGTTATACAAATAGTCCTTGACTTCAAACTACAACTAGGACTAAATTGTTGCGACCATAAGTGAAGGCACCATGGGACCAAACTCATTTTTTTTACTTTTTTATTGAAATTATTAAGTGAATAACATGGATGTATGTCTGAGTTCACTCTCCCAAATGGGCATTTTTTGCCAGAAACCGACAAAAAAATGTCATAAATTGGATGGTGTAACTGATCATAAATGTGAGCTGGTTGTAAAGTGCCCAAAATGTCACATGACTGTGGGAGTTGTCATGACATTCTACGATTGGCAGAAGTGCTTTACAGACCATAAAGCATCTGAGGCTGTCGTAGGCTAGAATGGTTTTTAAATAAAATAGTTGTAATTCAAGGAGTACTTGTGATGCATTTTTAGTAGTTTGAATTAATTTTGCCCTGCACCAGTGCATTACTACATAGGCATTATATATAGAAAAATAAGTGGATTACAGTACAGTCTTCAATCTTCTTATGAAAAACTCACAACTGTATTGTCATTTCTCCTTTTATCCACATTTCTAACTTCTTTGGCGACTAGAGCAGGGGTGTCAAATTCAAGGCCTCCGGGCCGGATCCGGCCAACGGGGTGCTTAAATCTGGCCTGCGGGGCAGTCTGGAAATAGCAAAGGACTGGCCTGTGGTGCCTGTGGCAGCCGAAATGGGGCATGGGGGGCCATGAGCGGCGTCACGTCCCATTTTTGGCCTGGACAGCCTCCTGCATCACTCTGCTGGCCAAAACGTACCCCATTTTGGCCAGCAGAGTGCTGCAAGAGGCGTTGGTCTCGTCTCTCACACCCACCCCAACTGGCCCACAGAGCAGAACTACAGTGTTGATCCGGCCCTTGAAGAAATCCAGTTTGACACCCCTGGACTGGAGGCAAAGTCATGGATCCTGTAATAAATTAATTTAACAAATCTCATAGAAGGAAAATTTCTCACACTGTTTCTCTCACCCCCATAATCAATGGTATTGTCTCAGAATATGTTATCTTAATTACTATTTAGAGGCTCTTACAATCTTATTTAAATAACAAATTATAGCAATGTGTACAGAAGTATAGAAACTCGAACCACTGGAACAAAACAATTTAGAAAATAGTATATACATACATACATATAAGAAAACAATTTGTTTTAAGGAAATTATGTAAATTGTAGTTCAAACTTTCAGTGAAGCTCCTTCATCTTGCAGTAGATTGGTTTTTCATGGACTAATTAGGATTGGTAAAGTTAACATTTTTAAATTATGTTGTAGGTGGTGATTTCAGTTTTATTTGGCATTTATAGTTAAGATTTGTTACTATGGCAGTTTTTATAAGAGGATTTGTTACAAGTTTGCTGATAAATACAGCATGTTACAGTTCTGAGTGCAAATGTCAGTCATTAGGAAGAGAGTTATTCTGAAAGTAGAATGCTCTAGCTGAGTGGTTTTCCATTCAGTATTAGCATTCAGCCGTTTACTTACTGAGTTTATTCAAAACGATGAGTTCTTTCTTTTTGCCCTCTCCCCTCCTGGTAAGGGGAGGGTTGACTTACAAGATGAAAAAGAGAGGGAGAGAGACTCCATTGCAAATATCTGATGGATGTGGATGCCAAGGGAAAAGTAATGATAGTAAACTGACTGATAAAACAAGTCTTGAACATAATTTATTTGGGACTAAGAGCTCTGTGGAACACGCTGTGGAATATAACTGCATCCTTTTCCTTGTGCATGCAGCTCAGCCGAAAACCATTTACCAACACATATCCTTTTTGGAATCAGAAGGGAAAAGTACACCAAAGATCCCCCTCCCCATCATAGTTTCTATCCCATCTTACAATAATTATGTTGAGGTAAATAGACATGGCAAGAGACTATACACACTTAGCTGGTAGTAAGAGTCATTGAAGATAGCGGGACTTTGTGCAGGGGAAATATTTTTGTATCTTGCCCCCTTTGACCACATATGTATATTCAAGAGATTAGTTTGTGAGTAAGCAAAATGTGTGTGTGTGTGTGTGTATGTGTATATATATGAATGAAGTTGGAAGAATCAAGTAATTGTACACATTGAGGTAAAATTTGTGTGTGTGTATGTACTGCATATGCACACACTTGGGCAAATCTCCAGGACTGGTTTCAGTGGGCATTGGCAATAATAATTGAGAAAGTAGACTTGCATATTTATAACCCTTTTCTGCTGTCTAAATATACTAATAAGTATACTAAATATACTTTGGAGAAAGGTTAATTATCTTAAATTCAGCATGTTTTTGATAAATATGATGTCTCTGTGCTTAATCATTGCCCAAAAGTTTTAGTTGCGATGAATAATGTATTAATATATAAGAACAATTCTTCTGATTTGTAATATTCTTTAGGTGTTTTTTTAGACACAGCAAATTTGTGGGAAGCTGACCATATCAACATCATTTGGGATTATATTAATGTTTAAATTAACATTGTAAAATGTTGTATTTATATTACTTATTTTTGTTCCCTGCAGATTAATGTAAGGGTTACCACTATGGATGCAGAGCTGGAGTTTGCCATTCAGCCGAACACAACAGGGAAACAGCTTTTTGATCAGGTATAAATGTTGAGTTTATGTATGTCTTCTTCTTTTATAAACATTTTACATTTGGTATAAATGATAGCATAGTATTTTTTTTGCAAAATATAATCTATTAACATATCTAGGATTAATAGCCTGACTTGTGAAGAATATAGAATATAGTTTTTACATTCTAAAAAAATAAGGTAAAAAAATTAACTCTAAAAAAATCCATACAACTGTTGAAATATAAGCAATATTTTTAAGGTTCTCCTTCCTTCTTATAGGTGAAAAAGATAGCACTGGTGCAAAGTTCAGTTGTTTAGATAGTCCTATTTAGCATTAGAATTCTATTGCAAAATGTGATAACAAAGATAGAAAGATTTGATCTGTAGTTTTATTTGTATTCATTCCAAAAAGGGCAACATCCACTATAATTGTGTAAAGTTCCCCATAAAAAAGGAAACTGTTCAAAGAATAACTTCATTCTGATTCATATTCTGGGAAGTTTATCAGAATATTTAGTTATGCCAGACATAGAACCAACATGCCTAGAATGCCAAAGGCTCAGAAATAATAGCAAGAGGAAGCTTCCATTCTTGTCTTATTTGTAGGTTTCTTGTAGATGTATGATTTGTCACTTTGGGAAGCATGAACTGATTTTTGATTTGCTCCATAGGAGTGTGCTGGGAGTGGGGGTTGGGGGGAGATTAGCATCGCTCTCAATTAAATCAGCTTACCAGTGACCACATGCACAAAATTAGCCTGCAGCACATTATATACTTACCTCTGTTTTAGCTGCTAGCAGGACACACTTAGATTCTGATAACCCAATAAAATAGTTGTCTTATTTCATAAAATTATCCAGTGTGAGAAGATTTTCTGGTGTGTATTTAAACAAAGTCAGGGATGGTGACTTTGGAAAATGGCTTGCCATTTTTTTCAGTAGCAACTGCATTGCTCTGTAACTACCTGGCCATTTTTATTTTAGTAGTTTCTTCTTTTTAATTGTAGTTTAAAATGTTTCAAAATTCTCTCTTGATAGACTGATACAGATTGCTGTTTTTCTTGAGGAAATACATATTTATTTATTGCATTTATATATCACTAAATCAAGGAAGGACTTCTAACAGTTAATGGCAGCAGCAAAACATCCATGGCAAGCTCATTCTTTGATATTGATAAGGTTTTCTTTTTTAGGTAGTAAAAACAGTTGGCTTACGAGAAGTCTGGTTTTTTGGATTGCAGTATGTGGACAGCAAAGGGTACTCAACTTGGCTGAAATTAAACAAAAAGGTAATTTCTACTTTAAAAATGTAGAATAACTTTTATATGTTTGCTGTAGCAAAAGTATCAAAAGTAGAATAGATACATTCTGAAGATTGTGTTGAAAGTCAAGCAAATACTGATACTAGATGGGTACCTAATGAATGAAAAAAGAGTAAACTGTAAAATATATTTCTAGACCTAGAGTATGTGTGAATCCATTTCTAAGTTTCTTTTTTTCTATTTCATATCAATCTAGTTTTATAGAAAATAAAATTGATTCATATCTAAATGATATGTTTCTCAAAGGCTGTGGCATATTCAGTTCTCTGACAGCAAGTAATATGGAATGTCACTGAAAGCAGATAATAAAATAGGTATATTCCTCCTGTTATAATTAAAAAAAAATCTTTCTACCTCTACCCACCTAATCATGGGAGGATCGGGATGCTTTTGGTTTATATATACCTGATAAATAACCAGCATCTAAGGAGAGCTAAAGTTTCAATAAGTAGGATAAGTAGAATTGTTGGGCTCATCTGTGTGTTAGAACATAGAGAGAGTTCTTTTTATTTTCATATAAGGCAATCATTCCAGCTGATTAAACTTATTAGTTTTCATATTCATATTTCCTTGTGGGATGAGGCATCGAGATAGGCAGGAGAAGATTATTATACTGCATCCCATGGATCATAAATCATTCCTTCTAGTAGTAAAGGAAGCTGGTAAGTGCTGATCAGATTGTGGCACAATGAGGCTACTGAGAAACAAGAGGATTGTACTGGTATGCCCCAGGAAACTCTTAAGAATAACAGAACTATAAAAAGTATGTATTGGAAAAAAGTAAGGACGTACTATTCCTAACTTGAGAACACGATTGTCTGGATTAGAAAAACTAAAACATAATTAAATCAGGAATGGGACATTTTCTAGAACATTGAACAAGAGAATAATACGCCGTAACATTTTTCTGCCAGCATTACTTACTCTTCCTAAGGTAGCCTTAATTGGACAATATTAACTATAGATAGTCCTTGACTTATGACCATAGTTGAGCCCAAAAGTTTTGTTGCTAAGCAAGACAGTTGTTAGTTTTACCCCATTTTTTGACCTTTCTTGCCACAGTTGTTAAGTGAATCATTGCAGTTATTAAGTTAGTAACATGGCTGTTAAGTGAATCTGGCTTTCCCATTCACTTTGTTTGTCAGAAGGACACAAAAAGTGACCACATGACCATATTACCCTGCAACCGTCATAAATATAAACTAGCTGCCAAGCATCCGAATTTTGATCACACGGGATGCTGCAACAGTCATTAAGTGTGAAAAATGGTCATGTCACTTTTTTCAGTGCTGTCACTAAACAAATATAGTTTCCATCGGTTGAGCTGGAAAAATATAGCTCCAGTGGTTACTGCAAGATTGATTAAATAAATAAATAAATAAATTTATTGAAATCAAATGTATAGCCAATCTGTACCATATATAAATAGGCTTTCAGAGTTGAGTTTCTTTAATAAATGTTGGAGAATTCCATCACTTATTGTGGTCTTGTAATATGTGTTGCAT
>JANHFL010001593.1:0-15068 GCA_032468155.1 Oxyrhabdium leporinum | reverse complement strand
TGAACCGCTAGATTGAATCAGCAGAAGTGGCCTGCAGTTCAACACTCTAACCACTGCGCCACCTAGGCTCATTCTTAATTTTTAAATACTATATGGTACATCAGGATAAGAACTGATAATTTTTTGAGAAAAATTATCTTCACAAATTGTTTTAAATTATAGATCGATATAAATCTGTTTCATCCTTCCTGACACTCATTCTCATAATTTACTGCATGTTCCTTCCAATCTTTCTCTCAAATTGGATGCTTTGAGAGAAAAAAAAATGGAACAGATTTATACCAATCTACAAACTCTTGTTTAAAGAACCAAAGATTTCTGAACAATCTTTTCAATTATGCAGTGAGAAGGTAAAATACATACACACACACAAACACACACGAATAAATTATCAGCTTACCTTGTGGAGTGATGCAAACTATGTTACTCCAAAGATCTCATATTTTGAATGACATTGTTGAAAATATTACTGGAATTGGGATCAATATTTTGTAACTAACCTAGATTTAGCGATAATCAGTGAGGTGACTGTGTTTGCTAAGAGTTAAGAATTAACTGAAAAAAATTAGAAACCTTCAAACGAAAATGAGAGCATTGACATGCAGATGTAGTCCAGTATAAGCAAATGTAAAGCACATACCAGAAAGTGATTGTGTGGAACTAACCACACTGATAATGGTGGAGTTTATATTAAGGATATGGCAATGATAGAAAGCCCTCAAAAGTGATTACGTTCATTCATTATATTTATATTCTTGCTTAAGCATGAATTACTGAACAGCTATAATTAGCAAGGTGTGCATAATAAGACATAGTTTATAAATTGCTCATTGGGTTCACTATTTATTAGATGTTTACATTGCTTGACTCCCAACAACTCTGGTCGATTCATAAATAAAAACAAGAGAATAGAATAATAAAGACATTTTAAAGTAAAATATGGCTCAGTACTATATGCAAACCAGATCATAGTATTGTTGTGTGCTGTGAAAATGGCAAAGTTATACTGGGGGGAGTTAGGAAAGGAACTGAAAAAAAAAACCCAGGACCAGTATCAAAGTACTTTTGCAGATATTTGTGATGCAATTAAACGTAGTGTATGATATGCAATTTTTTTATTTTCAGCACTGGAAGCAGTATGTTTCAGTCAACACTAATTGCTGGAGAACAGGAGATGCTGTTGTGCTTATAAAGGCATCTGGTTTCAATCATTAGGAACAATTCTAAAACAGATGTCCTTTGGCTTGATGCAACTCAGCTTCTCTAAGTTCTTACATTAAAGCACAAAAGAATATAAACATGATGATGACCTGGATTGTCAAAGTTCATATTGCAAGTATAAACTTTGTGCCTGTTGTTTCACATTTCTACAAGGGACAGCAGCTTTTAGTGCCAAACTGTCAATATACAGTACATCGTTCAAGTGAAAGATATGTACACCACTTCACAGAGTCGTATAACCCCAGGCATTCCCTCCATTAGAAACAGTAAACCTTAGTTGTTTTAATCAAGGGTCAGAAATCCAAATAAGTTGTAGACTGACAATGGAATAGAGATTTACATATCATCATCTCCGAATAAAGTATGAACAGAGGTTTTGTTATTTGAATAAAAGCAAATAAAATGTCATGAGTCAAAGAAAAAAAATCAAATCAGAAACGCTTGTTCTTATTTCTCTTTATTGCACAAGGGTCATATTTTTTCTGTACAAATTAGGAATTTGTGTAAATTTAGTCTTTTAGCTATCCATCTGGCTGACTTTGAATATGCCAAGTTTTCCCTAGAGTTTTCTTGTATTATTTAGGGAAAAATATTGAGCCATTTGTAGCATATCAGCATCATTTTTTGGTCTGCCTGGCATGCTGCATTTTCTTTTGTAAATTTCTTTTAAATTACCACTTTACTATAATCTGGACAGCTCAGGAATGTATTCTATTCATCTTTGGGTGAATATATCGATATTATAATGTCTGAAATATAAAACCTATTATTAAATTTGTATTTTTTGCTCTTTAAATGATGTTTGGTTTTATTTGTGTTAAGACTGGTCTAAATTCTAAGGCCGGGGGTGGGGAGGAAGAGTTGAATCATCAAATCATGTACAAATCCATGGCCAGGAGCTTTATTACTGAAATTACTTTATTCTATTGTTATCCTTTAATCAACAGAAAGACAATGCTCTCACTCAACACACTAGTGAAATGGGGTGGATCCCTGGTTAAGAACCCCTGAAAGATGGGTAGGTGCAGTGGGTACTACCAAGTCTTAACCCCAAGGTAAAAAATAACCCAGGATACAAAGTCCATATGGATACAGTCAGTCACCTCAGTTGGTTTCAAGCCACAACCAGGTAACAGTATACTGTTATGTACTCTGCACCTCTATATTGAAAATATCATTAAAAACAGACATCTTAAGAAAAATTGTTCAAGAAAACAAAGATTTGACATTCACATATTCTAAAATTCTGCCAGGCAAAGAAGTTATGCAGTGGACCGTGTCAGTTAAAGACATTTGACTGGTGGGGCCAAGGGAGAGCGCCTTCTCTGCCATTTTCCCACCCTGTGGAACATTCTCCCCTCAGCGGTGAGACCGAACTCTCCTGGCTTTTCAGGCATGTCTGAAGACCTGGCTTTACCAACTTGCTTCGGTTAGCGCCCTGAAGCCCATTCTCTGCCTTTTAATTTTTATTAACTGCTTTTTAATATAATATTTATTTGCATATTGCCCAGTCACTCTATGAGGTAGATGGGCGTATGAATGTGATATATAAGTAACTTGTTCTGAGTTGAACTTTTACTGATACTTTCACTTATATTTATGAATTCAGTAACACAGAGCCCCTCTGTGAGGGTGATGGGCGGTTAGAAAAATTGATATAGGTAAAAAATAAATATGACTGAAATAGCCTGAAAATATTTCATATGCCACCTGAAGTACACAGATAAATAAATGTGTGTATTCCACTTGTGGCTAGTAAATACACGTTAACATGACCTCAAAAGTGTCTTGTCTGTGATGTACTTGTCACCTGTTTCTTCTACCTTCCATGTGTCAGCATTTTGTAACCCAATCACTTGACACGTTCCTTCCCTATTGTCATAAGTATCACCCATTTTTCCTCTGTGCTTTTCTTGTGGAAGAGGTGGTAATGGTTCTTCTAGGCCTTTGAAACTTTTATTTCAAAGCAGAATTTATGCATACCTCCTTTTTCATAAGGCCAAATACTAGTTACTGGATTGGATAGTCCCATCACGGAAAAAGTATAATCAATGAAAAGATGAACAATAATTTTTCCAGATTCCTTTGACCAGAGGTTGTGGATGCTTCAACACTGGAGGCTTTTAAGAAGAGACTGGACAGTCATTTGTCTGAAGTAGTACAGTCTCTTCTGCTTGAGCAGGGGGACTAGAAGACCTCCAAGGTCCCTTCTGTGTTATTTATTTATTTATTTATTTATTTATTGATCTAATTTATATACCGCCCCATTCCGAAGACTCGGGGCGGTTCACAACGACTATTTAGAACAGTGTAACAAATTACTTTAAAACTTTAAAAACTCTTTAAAAACCCCTCAGTCAGGAAAGGCTTGTCGGAAGAAGATAATATTCTATTATCTTTCCTACAAATAATTCTGAAAGTGGATATTGTATTTTAAAATTATTTTAAAATTTTTTATCTTGCATCTAGAAATGTATGGTGAGCGCTGATGATCATTAAAAAGTCTTAACAGTCAATGATGCAATTATATACTTTTAGGTACACTATCAATATTATGTGCACTTAGGCATTCTCTAAAATTATGCTACAGTCGCCACATATTGTCAACAACTATGCCAATACCTCAATGCAAATGTACACCATAGGATCCACAAGCCATTTGAATCCCTGCTTGCACAGGATACTCCATTTATTTAATGAATGTCTGTGTGATGAAGGTGAAGGCAGTTATATGAATTTTTATTGTGTGAATGAAACACTCCCTTTCATTGAAAGTAATAAGTTGGTACATATGTACTGGCATCCCTGGATGTGTAGCTTGATAAGAGGACATGTTACTAGGTAATGGTATCAATGGCGAACAAGTTTCCCAAAATTTAGCATTTGGCAAAAGGATAACATGCAACAATGGGATGCCTAATTAAGACAATACCCTCAGCGTCAAAACAAGATCATACACACAGAACAATGTCTATGGAGATTCTCAGTCATCCCGCTCATGGTTGTCCCAAAGGTGCTTTTTCAACTGGACTTGAAGAAATTTCTTGGATGAGAAGCGAACCTCTTCAGGAAAAACAAAGTCAAATTGCCTCTTGAAAAAGCACCTTTGGGACACACAGAACAGATCTTAACTAACTTAATGGGCATTACTGTTATTTAGTATTGGCACCATTTTAAGCATCTAAACTCTAGATAATTTCTGCACATAGAATTCATCAGTTTCAACTATGCTGAAATATATACTTAAATAAAATGTAGATAGCCACAAATTACAGAAATATGCACCATTTTATCATCAAGTGTAATCTTTAAAGAAAGGTTGGTTCAATGGTTAATTACAATACCACCTACAGCTTGACTATATAATGCATATCAGTCTACCCCGAAATTGATCTTGAATGTATCAACCCTATTTTAAGTTTCCATTTTACTAGTTTATGCTTTAAGAATTAAATTTCCCAGGCACAAATAACAAAATAACTATTTTTATTATTTTATCGACATGTCAACAGATATGAATTAATGGTATATTTAACATTTCAATATTAGGAAACATCCACAAATACTATTGAATATTTTTTAAAACTCCAGATTATCTCTGCTAAAATATATTTGTATATGTGTTACAAGCTATTTGGGTCACAAGAAAAGGGGTAGGCATAGAATGGAAGTAAATAATTTACAAGTAACTCTTAGAGGAGGCAAGTAGAAAGTGGATTTGTTGTGAGAAGTAAGTTAAACTGGAAAAAAGATAGGCAAGTAAGGGGATAATATTAAAGGAATAAAACCTGAAAATACACATACACACAAGAGAAAGGAAGAAAAAGGCAGAGTGAGATTAGAATAAAAAGGCATAGATCACAATACTTAATATTGTTCCATTTTAATGTATACTTAACATATCATGGACACAACATCCAAAGCATAGAAATATTTAAGTTTTATTGCTGATTTGCTGACAGTACCATGATGGACAGTATTCATGGATATTACACAAACTACTAATATTACTAAAAAGCGGATACAGCAAAATCACGAGGACTTCGATCCTGTAGATACTAACTTCAATCCCATAGATTTAAATGGAGCTATAATGACTATGCCCAAGTTGAAGTTTGTCGGTGGGCGGTGGGAGGAAAGAGCAGAGAATTTAGTCTAGTTAGCTTTAAAAAGATTATAAAATAAAGCTATGAGTTTGTCTTTGTAAACCTCATTAAGAATAGAAGCAACCATGATAAATATCTTGGTTTTGTTATTGCTGAGGTTTTTCACAATCATTCTGTTATTCCGCCTCCCCCTTGTTTTTAGAGCTCCAACTCTACCCACCTCTATTTTTCAAGAACCTGGTCTACTTTGGGCAAGATCACACCATTCTTTCAACTAAGAAAGTAGCTAAAGACTCTAGCGGGGAGTATTGGTGGTGAATGGGCCATTTGCAAATTGCTGCTATTGTAGTTTGGAACTGTAAAAGGAGAGAAACCCTCTACACTGAAATGAAAAATTCCTGCAAGCAAGGCAGTATAAATGATGTAAAGGAAAGCCTTCTCTATACCACAAAGCATCAATATTGTGTTTTATTTTCTATAGTATTATCAGATTTAAAATGATATTCTAATGCACAGCAGTTGCAAAAAGAAGTGGCTGCAATTATGTTTTCTCTTAAATAATTATTGATATGCCTGAGAATTTAGAAAAGGTTAGCTATAACAATACAATGATACTTTCCTAAAAATAATATTTCAGTCCCATATCTAAGAAAACATTAATTTCAAAAAGATGAGGTTTCAAAAATGTTAGTGTGACACACACACAAAGCCTCTGAAAACTTCAGTTTATCTTTAAAAAGTATTTGTACAAATGTAGGTATTTGCACAAAATATAATACTATGAACTCCTATGTATCCGTATATTACAAATACTGAAATGACTCCGGTTATTGATATCCATCAGTTAACTGCCAAATAACAACATAATTATATTTTCATTTTGTCTAGGACAACTTCTGTAATTGTGGAACAAAGTGTAATTGTGTGAACATTCAAAGCTAAAATTTTACCCAATAAAATTACATTTAAACTTTACAATCATAATTGCCTGGATCCAAAATTGATATGCATGAATGCACATATCATGCATGCTTTTTTAATTAGCTGATTGAAGAGACTCTTTTTGAGATAATGTAAATACTCCTTGTGTTAATGGAACTGCATACAGTTGGTGGGTGTGTTTCTGAATTTCATCAAGCATTTGATATGAACAAGATCAGATTTACTATAATTACTTTTTTTTATTCCAGCGCAACACAGCATTTCTGAAAACCTACTAAATTAAACTCTAGAAGAACCAGTTTCAGGAGGTGAACAATAACAGCAGCCTCTGAATATCTGGTGTATCATGACAAAAAGAGTTGAACTAAAGGATTAAAGCTGTCAACAGTAGATCATGGGGTTGAATGTTATATATCCCATCTTTCCTCCAGGAGCTCAGTGGGGTGAACAATTCATTTCTGCCTCCAATTTCCCCCCAGCAAGAGTAAGCCTGTTCAGCAGATCGGATTTAAGAGTGAGTGATTGATCCTTGAGTTTCTTGGGCCTTACAAGGCCTTAGGTAGTTAACAGTGGATTTTCATCTGGCTTTCCTGCTTCTATACCCTGACCACATAAGGTACGCAGATAACAGGTAACTAAACATTCCTTGATTTTCTAAATGTTAGAACTTAAAAGAATACTCTTTACTCAAATAGCTTATTAAAGACCTATGTAGCACAAAAAGAAACAACAATAAGCTTAATCAAATTCAACAGTTTATAAGATGGCAGAATTACACTTAGCCCAAACCAAGTATTCCCATTAAAGAATGATAGAATGAGGGACAGAAAATTGATTATTTCACATTCTGATGCTTTCGGTAAATGCAGTACACAGTAGAGTCAGTTACATTAAGTTATTGCAGTGGAACATAGTAGAGCCATTTGTGTGGCAAGGGGTGAGATGGGGGAGAAACCTGCTTTTAATTGTAACTAGAGAAGACCATATCAGCTCTGAAGATGAGTATCAAAGCAGAGCTGCCATGTGCCCTAAATTCAGTTAAGCCAGCACATTTCTTTCAATGCGTTTAAATTCTGCATTATGCGAGTCCAGCAATTGCACATTTTAACACTATAGCACATAATGTACAATCATATCCTTTTTTAAAGAAAGGATGCTGCAGTCAATCCTAAATATAATTCCATATACATCAACTGAAAATAAATATAAAACACTTCTATTCCAGAAGTCATGTTTCTGCATTTCGCCCTCACCAGTCGCAACAATCCAGTTATATTTGAAGGATGCATGAATACTTGTTATGAAGTCTTTGAAGTTACACATGAATAATAAGCCCACTGCAACAAGTCAGTTCTATACCAAAGGAAAGAGGATCTGCATACCCATGCAAAATGTACAATCTCTCCAATAAAATATATTCCGCAAAAGCAAGGAAAAAGGAAGTTGAGGACAAAATAAAGAAATGTTGAAAGAGGTTTTTCTTCAGGAGACATGGACAAAATGTAAGATGAACCTAACAGAAGCGATATCCTCTTTGATTATACAATAGTGAACACTGTGTAGAAGAGTAATTCCTGAATTAAAGTTGCTGAACATGGTTCAGATTACTGGATACCTCTAAAAGTATAATGCTTTGCAGAAGCATTTACTGTGTATCAACATCCTACTTCTTACAACACATGGTGTTGCATAAGTAGCGAAAATGTATTCAAAAGGTGCTTGGGCATCTTTTTAGGCAGCATTTTATCATTATTTTTAGCTATCATCTTACTCAGTTTTATGATAAATGGTCAAGCGGGTATTAAAACAAAAATCAAAGTTTAGGTTTGAAATATTTTTTTAAAAAATAAGAGATAAAATGTTGCCCAAAGTCTAAAATCATTTTCACACAATTCAATGTTCTTTTTAAAAGTTAGATCTATAAATTAAATAGTTCTAATAGTTAAAGATACAATTTGTATCAACAGCGTAGGTACTTTCTGGTTTTACAGCATCTTCAGGTTGCAGTCATCCACCCAGTTACCAGCAATGTTCATGTAAACTTGGGAATCATCACAGTGTGAAGCTCTGAAGTGACTTCTACTAAATGAGCAGTCAATCACGATGTTTACAGTATCAGGCACTGTGAGATCTACTGTTAATCTATTTATGTAAAATTACATTTTACAAGAGCTAGAAAAGCTCAAAACTTAAAACCAGAAATCTCCCATACTAATACTAGAAGAGATGACAATGTCTACTTCTAAAGCTATGTTGTTCATGGCAACAGGCCAGACAAAGCTAATTCTATACAGTATTTCACAAAAAGAATGTGCTGTTTTCATCTATAATTACCATTACTATAGTGCAGTTAAGATGTTGCATATCCTGAACACAATGTTAACACCTTCTCAATAAATAGCATGAAAATACACAAACTTCTATACAAAAATTGCATTGAGAACACAATTTGTTTCTTTAAAAACAGTTATTTTATGAAATACCTGTGCATTAAGTAAAGGAACAAGAGATACACTTTTCAATGCCATTTCTGATTAATGGAAATGTACATTGGCTGCACAAGACTGCTGCCTAAACGGATATATTTGTAGTCAAATTTGTGACAGGAATTGGATAAGCTCAATAATTTCAGAACCTGCACATAAAGTTTTTTATCTGCATAATAAATTAATAAAAACAGGTTTCTCTCCTACTGATTGCTTCTGCTTACACCAAAATTAACAGTAATCAACAAATAAATTAAATCTATAGCCAAACAAATTAAAAAGTGCCATACTATAAAGTACTAATATATTGTTACCCATGTCAATGTAAAAACTGGTAACTTATACATTTAAAAAATCAGTGCTGTAAAAGACTGTTGTTTTCTATAAATAAAATGATTATATACAAAGAAAATCACACAATAAAATTAAATAACTTAATTATGAAAAAATAAATCCTAATAAGCTTGACTTGAAAAAAAGTTGGCTGGGCACATAAAATCCTCTTCAGTTTTCTGCTGTTTTGAAAAAAAAAATGCTTTGCACTTGAAGGATAAAACACCCAATAATTTAATAAATATGTAACAAATATTAAAAAGTGCTGCATATAAAACCCACATGCACTAGGGATTCTTACTTGAGACATCATAGTTGTATCAGCTGGAGAGACATTCCAGCCATGAATTATTATTATTTTTTTAAAAACTGAGTATTTAAAATAAATCCTGTTACTTCCAGTGTGTGGGGTTATACATACAGGTTCCATGGCACAGTATTTCACATATATGGATTACTATATAACCTCCTTGCTGAGAAGGAGATCACAAATGCTATTGTAGCAAACCTCCCTCAGCGATACAGCTGAAACTGAACTAATAGACACCATAAAGATGCACCATCAATATCATGTCATCAATAACCTAGCTGAGACTTCTCCACTAAAATGGCTGCAGCAAGCTGCTGAGCATCTGCCATGTGAGGATTCCTTTTCATAACAATCCTCACCAGATCAGGCGGGAAAATGTTGCACAGGTTGATGTAGACTTTCTCTCGACTGTCTTGGTACCTTGGAAGATCTTGAGGCATTCCACAGTAAGGTATCTGCCAAGGCTGATCGGGTTGCTCAGGTAAGCTTTGGAAAGGAAACTGATCATAACATGGTGGGGTGGGATTGCTAGGTAAAGAGTAAGTTTGACGATAGCCATATGTATCCATCCCATAGCCTGGCCTATCCCAACTACCGAGTCCATCTTGAGCGGAGTATGTTTTTCTTTTTCTCAGTGGAGAATTATCATACAAACGTGAGTCTGATACACTGTCCAGTCTGGTGGATGCAAGAGCTCTCCCCAGTGGCATGCTTTTTGAATGCTGTGAACTCTGAGAAGCAGGGTAGTCAATAGGACAAGTAGAACGGCTTCCCATGTTTGGATGCTGAAAGTGCACGGCCATGTATGGAGCTGGAGGCTTCGGATGATGCTTTGGTTCTTCGTGACTATAACTTTGCACTCTGGTTAGTGTATCGTGGTAATTCTGCAAGAAGGACTGTGAGTTCAGATGGCTATGGGGATGCATATGTTGACATTTTAAATTATCTTCCAGCTGAGGATCAGGAGAACTCACATAGGATCGATCGTTGTAGCCCATGTAGGAATCGCTACTGCCGCAACTCATACTCCCTTCACTACTACAATCAGAAGCCACAGAACTAATTCTGTAGTCGGTGTCCAAAGAAAAACGTCTTTCGGGACTTCGGGGACCAGAGATACTTAGGTTTGAATATGCACTGAGCATAGAATAATAACCTACATCCACAGGGGAATCACATTTGGGATACTGCTCATAAGGCATTGGCGTTCCATGATTTTTGGTTGTCATTATCACTGGAGAATACGGTCCCTGTGGTCTTTGATCCTGAGGTGGGAAATGAACTCCAGATGGAAGGCCATTGGTTAAAGGTGCAGTACTTTGGGGTTTTGCAGCAGCAGAACTTGGTATACTAACTAAAGAAGGTACAGACCTGGTTCCCAATTTATTTTTGGTGGGAAGCTTTTCTTCCACGTCTTGGTAGACTTGAGTCCTTATGCTAGGATCCGATTGCCTCTTTGGAGTAGTTCGCTTGAGATCTGTAGTGTTATCTGCCTTAGTACTACAAGGAACACTGTTGCTTTTCACCAGCACTCCTTCACTAGCAGCTTTGGCAGCTGTGTTCCTAGACATGGCACGAAGTTCATCAGCTACTGACCTCTGAGGTTGATTTCCTCTTTCTGGGTGGTAATATTTGCATTTGTGTCCATAAGTGCATTTCTTCCCTATATGAATTTATAATTGAAGATGTAAGCAACAAAGAAAAAATAATAATGTAATTCTTCAGCAATGTTAAAAAAGTATTATATATAGACATACAACAAGGACCATTAACTATTATGCAGTGAAATTAAGTAAATTATCAGTAATTGGACAGTGTGTTTGCGTAACACCTTGACCCATTCTGTGATTAGCCCTGGCTTATCATACTGTTTGAATATGGAGCAAGATTAAACAACAATTGGGAACAACCATATAGAAACCAGGATTATTTACCTAAACATTTGTCTGCTGTTATCCAAAATTTAACTGGAGGGGGATTTGACAGAGAAGATAGGGAAGCCTCATTTGTGGGATCTCTGCTATTCTAGAACTTTTCCCCCCATTCACTACTTAGGAGGGATGAAATGAGGACACAAAGGGATTCCTCATTAAACTTCTTATATAATGAAAATTTCAAAATAGATATATTTCACTTCATTTATGGAGAGACAAATAAACAACCAAGCTTCATTTTTAGAAACACATTTAATGTTTAATTAAATAATATTACCATATGGACAGGGTTGCTTCTTATGTTCTGGTACAACAGGTTTCTTCCTCAGAAAGTTCTCCAGACTTGGGCCATGTCGGCCGAGAGGATCGTCTGGAGGCATGAATCTAAATAATAATAAAATAATGAAAGGAACAATGCATTTGCTGTGCCATATTTCAGATCCGTTTTAAACATGTTTCTAAAAAAGCCTAGTAAATCAAACTTCCATTTCATAGCTACAATAATTTAAATGAAACTGCCGGTGAGATGCTAAGAAATTAAATAATGAAAATAATGTGTTTGCATGTAGTGCAGATAGCGGCCTGATTTACACGCCAATCTACTCAATTTGCATTGCAGATAAATAACTTCCTTATTTCCATTTATTTAAGATAACATCCGGCAATGCTGTTCTATAAGGATATCTGTGCATAAAGGTAGTCCTTGCCTTATGAACCTTAATTTAACAACCACAGTTACAATGGCGCTGAATAAAGTGATCTATGACCAGTCTTTGCACTTATGATGCTCACAATGCCCCCCAGGTCATTATTATCAAAATTTGGGTACCTGGCAACAAGCATATATTTATGATGGTTGCAGCATCCTGGAATCATATGATCAATATTTTCAACCTTCCTAGAGGGGAATCCCAATAAGCAAAGTCAATGGGGGAAAGCCGGATTCACTTAACAACTCTGTTATTCACTTAATGATGATGGTGATTCAGTTAATCACTGCAGCAACAAAAGTTGGGCATGACTCACTTAATGACTGTATTGCTTAGCAACGGAGGTTCCAGTCCCAATTGTGATCATAACTAGAGGACTACTGTACAAAAACACAATTTATATGTTTTTCTGCATGCTTGTACATATACAACGTTATGTACATAGATATATGTATTGTAGGTAGTGTAAAATCTATCATCTCAAAAACAAAACATTCTGGAGAACTCTGGAACCTTCTGTTTCTCCTCAGAGTCTAAACAATGACTGGTTTAAACAAAGTTTAAACAAGGGTTTAAATAGGAATGGAAGATAGCATAATGAGAATAAGTCAACTGGTCACAATGAATTCAGTGTCCTTACTATTCAGGAACACAGTTTCGGGGCAATGAATGTAAATGTGAAAGAAAGTTCACAGTCATCTTTCTCAACTGCAGAGAAAACTTTAAGAATACTTAATTATCACTGATTGGGAAGCGTTTCTAATTCCTCCCTCATCATATCACCAAGGTGTTTATGTGAGCACAAATAGTTACTTTCCATATGACAAGGCTCTGTCCTTTCTATTGCTAGGGAGCCAATAAGCTAAATATCAAAGGGAGGTTTTCACAAAAAGATTTTGAATCAGAAACAGAGCAATTCAGAGACGCTTGTCTTAACTGAGTTTAAAACTACAATACCTGAAAAAAAATTTTTAGTTGTTTTTAGGCTTTTTCCCCCAAGTTGAAGCATATTCTTGTCCTAATGATACATATTTAATCCTCAAATCCAGCTGACTTATATGAATCTAGGCACAATGTACCCTCATGAATAAATATTAGGAACATATAGTCTATTGCAAAATTGGGTAGTCAGCAGTTGAAAAATATCTATTTAGCGGTAGTTTTCCAACAGAAGAGAAATAGCAAAATTTGTGGGCTGGAGTATTTATCCATAAGACACTGACCTTATGCCTGATTTTAGTTACTTCTGGAGATTTGGAGGGGGAAGTTATTTCAACTCATATACCAAATATTGGCTTAGTAGCATAGAATCAAAGTTTGTCTCAAAACAGGAAAATAAAATTTTAATAAGTAGTACATGGGTTTCCTAGGACATGGATTTCATTTCAAAATTACTCTGTCCAGAGATATAGCAGAGATCTGGCCATCAGAGGAGTACAGAGCTGCAATGACCATATGCAAGACTGAAGTAATTGATAAAATGAGCATGTCCCAAATCTTGTCAACAGTCATTTTTTAGACATAGATAATTAAAAATTATAACTTACTTGTCATTGACAAATGAATACATCAGCAGTCGCTCATCAATAAATTTCTTCCATTCTGGCTTTTCATTAGCTAGATCCCTGTAGTTATCATTAGATACAATTATACCATCTGACTCAAAAGCCAACTTCACTATGAATCTGTCGTCATAGCATACCACCCTTCTTCCTTGAACTCGCCGTGATGGGGTGAACACCAGAATTTTCTCTTTTTCCAATTTACGCAAGATTTCTTGATCTAGAATATTGAAATTGAAAAAGGAAACACAAAACAGAACATTGAAATTCACTTAATTCAGGTTACCTAGCTCTACCCTATTGTCTTTAAAACACACATGCACAAATGCACCTACCTATCTACGGTACCTACCTACTTGTCTGCCAGTCTACTACTTATTTATACGCACTCACATATGCCCCCCCCCCCCAGAGAATGACAGATTCAGATGACTTGGCTTAATAAAAGAAAATATTGTTGTAATAGAATAAGATAGTTACAATTCAGCAACATAAAAAAATGTAAGCTGCTTTTACTCATGACCTCAACAACTGTGCTTACGACCAGATGTTACTACACTTAATTCTAATAATCTGCAGTTAAGACCTGTACTAAATGAAAAGAATGGAATGTTATGTTTTCTATACATTAAAAGTATGTTTCGTTATTAAACATATAGTTACAATGCTATATTATATTTCCAATATCTGTAAACATAATTTGAGCAGTTTCTCATAAAGATATATACAACCAAGGGCATAGTAAAAGGCAAATTCTTGATCAGCCCTTAGATACCAAGATTGAAAAAGAAAAGATTCCAATATCTTCTGAACTATTTGAATATCAACTGATATTACAGACCTATAGCCTCCTAACTCAATTTGAGATGATGCAAACTGAAATACATTCACAGTTATTAATTCATGATTTAGAAAAAGGGGCTTTCTTAATAATGAAGTAGTTGCTGATAGGTTTTGGAATCTGCAGAAACATATTCAAATATTCATTTTTGTCCAAAACAAAACTGTAACAGCTTTTATAACATTTAATTATATTTCACATTTTGAGGATACAAATCTTTCTCAGGTAGATTACCAGCAATATCTGAATATATTTATGACATAACAGAAAATTAAGTGATAAAGCCACATACTTTAATCAAATATTGTCTAGCTAAACATTTTTCCTGCTTAGAATATTAATAGATGGGTGACAAGTTACAGAGTCAGCATCAGCTCTGAATTTAATTTTTTCATTTAATACAAGATTAACCTCTAAGAGACCCTATCATTTATAAAACTCCAATAAAATGTTAGGGCAATAGATCTGATATGTAGTAACAAATCTTAGATCAAGTGTCTCTAAGCCATAGGTATTATTAATATATGAACACAAGGTATCAAGCATGCAGACATTCATAACCCCCAGCAGGCCCTCTCTGTGTGACCGCATCGTGTCTACTCCCCCCCGACGTCCCGTGCGGT